>CM031235.1:281302350-281518476 GCA_018340775.1 Taxus wallichiana var. yunnanensis
TCCTCACCTTTCTAAAAGGTAAAATTTTCCTCCTAACTCTCACAGATTTCTGCTATGGCTTCGCAGGGAGTTTTTTAGGAAAATTTCTCAGAAGGCCCGCAACCAATAGAAATGCACCATGCAGCTGGGAATTAGCGGGTTAGTGGATAAGTAAGTGGAAAAGAATTGCCAATGAGTGAAGCGGGGCGCACATGAAAGATTTTTCTTGTGGGCCACTTGAGGAAAAGAAATGGCTTCGAGGCCCATGCCTAATGAGGAGGTGCCATGTGGCACAGCAGATCAGATTGGCGAGTGGGTAAGTTGGAAAAGTGGTGCGCTTAAAAGGTGCAAAGGGAGAAATTTTTGCCCAAAGGCCCGCAGACACTGAACAGAGGTCATGCAAGTGTCCATCCTGAGGTAGAAGCCGAGGCGTAGAGTAAATTTTGGATTTTTGCCAAAGTATTCAGAGGGCACAAAGGGAAAATTTTTCCACTGGAACCTATTGAAAAAGAAAATTGATTAAAGGCCCGCACCAAATTAAAGTGTACCCCAGGCATCGTGAGGGCAAGCGCTGAAGAATTTGGTGAAATGTGCCAAAGTGGTCAAAATGGCACCTGTGGAAAAAATCTGACCACTTAAATCCTCCCAAGGTGGAAAAGGGAAAATTGGTGCCTCCCTAAGAACCAATGAGGAAGTGACATGTGTCACCTAAGATATATGCGAGTGCACGGTGCAACAGTTGCCGTAAATTTTCCCAATGGAAAATCAAAGGGGTGAAAGGCAGGTTTGGGGCCCACCTCCCCACCAACCAATGAGGAGGTAAAGCACGTGGCGCGTAAAGGATTAAGAGGGACATGACTGATTTTGGGAATTTTTTCCCAAATTCAAAAAGAGGGAAAATTTAAAGTTTTGGCCCGCCTAATCCATTTTTGCCTCTATTTTTTTGCCCTAATTCTTCAGAGGGGCATAACTTTTGATCCAGAGCTCATATTTTGCGTTCTTGGTGTCATTAGAAAGCTAGTAAAAATTATCTATGTGATGGAGTACTGATTTTTGTATTTTGATGGATATTTGCTAGATAAAAATGAGGAAACGTCCCTGGTATGCAAAAATACTGAAATGGTTCCTAACCAACAAATTTCATGAAGTATAGGTCGTTTTGGGATCTCGCAGCAATTTACTTCCAAAGTATAGGGATTTTCCATGGAACCCATCGCTTTATAGGCTAATTAGAAGGATTGCTTGGTCGGGAGTTACAAATCAAATTTACCTAATGCGTTTTGAACTTTTCTTCATTCTCGTCTTCATGATAAAACCTAGTTTTGGCTCATTCAGTAAAAGGTGGTTCATATTTTCTACTCTTGCCCTCCCATATCTTCTTCCCTACGTGGTTCAAAATATAGTTATAACTCCTTCCATTATTTTTAATGGTGTTTTTTCCTTTTACCATTAAAGTGATGTTCATGGCAAACTGGAGGAAGTAAAACATGTTTGTGCGGATGCATCTCATCCATCCTTGCTCGTTTTTTGCTTGTTTTCTTCTTGCCTCTCTTCATTGCGTAGGTATTTGTGCATGTTTGAATGTTCATTAAGGTTTAGAGCTATGTTCATGGACTTTTGGAACATTTTCTATGTGAAATCTATCCTTTGGGCCTCTCGTGATGCACTTGTCCATCCTTCCCATTGTTCACCTCTTCTTGTTCTATGGTAGTTTTGATAGATGTTCAACATTTTCCTTCTACGGCAGTATCATCGCTTTAGTGTAGGCTCTGCTTTTTCCCTCTTTCTTTGTGTGTGTGTGTGTGTGTGTGTGTTTCTTGCATAGTTAGATTAGATTAGATTAGCTTGCCTACTGCTGAATAGCTTGTGGCAGGCGTAGTTTAGAAGAGGAACCAACCTTCTCTAGAGATATTTCCCCCATTTGCAAAGGTCCCACACTACGGAGAGCCCAATGTTGTGCATTCACACTAAATGACATTGCACTTAGAAAACCAAATGAATTGAAGGTCATTTAGGGGTGTTGTGAATTTGCACTAACATTAGCGATTGTGGAAAACATTGAAACATATTTTGTTGATCTCAATTTTCATTCCTACATATCATGGGATGACTTTGATATTAGGGAGGATCCATTGAAGTTTCAACTTAAGCTTACACCATGTGCCAAAATTGAGGACTACTGAGGACAACTTCCCGAGATGAATTTGAAGTAAAAAAATAGATATTACATACGGATGATAAGTAGACCATATGAAATATTTCAAGTTTTATTGGTTTTTATATGGAATGAAAGATGATGGGTTAGAGGTTTTGATTATGAATATCAAGCGACACAATCTTCCCCCTCTTCCTCTCACTTTATGGAACATCAAGGAATTAATCGATATCAAGATAGGGACCATGGAAGTGATCTAATGATTGAAATTATAGTTCAAGTAGAAGAGATATTCCTTCATCAATTCAAGTGGTCTATTGTCTCTATAAGGAAAATCTTCTCATACTTCTTCCTTCAAGAAATATTATAAAGTAAAAGTTCCACTCATTCATCACAAACATCAGAAGAGGAAAATAATTAAAGAAGATAAAACTAAAGATTATACTGCGTAGGAGGCTTCACAAGGTAAGGAAAAAATTATTAAATAGCCCATTCAACCTCTTGATCCAGTGTGTGATTGATCCATCACATTCTCCTATTCTTCATTGAGATCCAGTATGTCTTCTCGGTGGTAGAATGTTACCATCATGAGAAAACTATGGTACCTTACCAAGCTCCCCGAAATTTCCTTATTCCCAACTTCATATCTACTTTAGCATAAACATTCCTAATGGATTCAAGAGCTTCTTAGAAGTGAATCAACAATGGTGTAGCAAGATGCAGCTTCCTGAATTTGGAGCCATCGAAAAAAATCTTGAAAACCAATTGAAGTAAGAAAGCACAAGTAACCTCTTATTTCTTCTCTAAAGAATCATGGATCTCAATATGTGGAGGGTTCCTAACCAAAAATTACAAAACCTATAGAATAAATGTCTTAGGATGACTATGATTTGACTCACATCTCCTTCAAAGCCACACACCTTATTAAGGAGTATGCTTCCCGCATGCTTGCTAGGAATGAGGAGTACAAACAAATAATGGAGCAATTGGAGAGTGTGCATTAACTTGAACCTGCATTGGAAGCAAATGAGATTGAGAGGGGGGGTTAAATCAATCTATAAAATTTTTATTCCATTTCCATTCATCATTCATACATCCATTCAATCAAACATTATCCATATGTGTGTTTACTTGAAGAAGTGAGTCTAACACACCCCAGAAGCAAAAGAAACCAAGAGCACACAAGAACACCAAATTTAAGTGGGAAAAACTCAAGGGGGGAAGAAAACCAAATGAAACTCTACTTATATTACAAAAATAAAATATATTTAGTGAAGCACAAACTTCACTGAGGAGCACAAACCCTAATTTAGTAGAGCAATTAACCCTATAAGGAGCACTAACCCCTAATTTAGTGAAGCACCCACTCTCACAAATATTCTAAAACCCTCTAAGATGATAAAATGCCAACTAAACCATCTGTATATGAAGATATCTAAATTTTTTGCTACCACAATTGATGGATATCACTAATTCATTTCACACACCTTCTTCAAACCCTTATTCTCCTAGCTCGCTCTCTCTTCTTATTTCATGGACTATCTTAGCTTTGAACCATTGAAAACATTCTATCTAACATTATTTAGACATTTTCACACTCCCTCGACTCTTAAATTATGCTTTCATACTTGTTTTACACTCTCTCTTTGGTCACACTTTTCACCCATGCACAACTAGTTCAAAAACGAACTAAAACAAGCAATTTAATATGCTTGTATTATTTCAAACACATAATATGTCTATGTATTATACCAATATCTTGACCAAAAAAACTCCAAAACATAACAATAAAATCATATATATTCATCAAATGAACCCATGTAAGTCGGACATGCTCAAATGTACCAAACAAGCTCAAAACCCCATCACCTTGATCATAAAAACCCCAAACCTCATCACCATGATTAGTAAATCTCATAAATTATTCAAAACTATCAAATATGACACAAAAACATCATGCATGGTTGTACCTTATCTTTCACCAATTAAATTATTCATTACACTATCAAGAAGGCTCATTTCCTTCACCAAACAAGTGTTTTCATGAACTAGTCTTCACATTTGGGCCTCTAGATAACCCAAAAACAACTAAACTATGACATGTAACCCCTCATTAGAATCCCGTGACCTTTATATAACATCCATGCTTTCTATAGCTCATGAAACATCCATACATGAAAACCACGCCAAATTTCCTCTTCACCAAACTGAGCTGCCATGAAAACACTTTAAGGAACTCAACTAGTTTGCACCCCTTTCAGTAACTTTTAAGACATCTCAAAATCCTTCAAATAGGAACAAAATTCATCCCTATTAAATCTCCAACTAATATCAAGAATCAACTAATCCACCTCATTCCTTATACTACCTCATATTACAGCCAAAACAATTATGTCTTGAGAAATAAACAATCCTTCTTCTTCACAAATTGAGTTAGATGACCTATCAAATATCATCATCATGAGAAAAACCATACACCATTGGAAATATATCTGAATCCTATTTCCATAACATCTTACATTTCCTTCAAAATCCAAGTGGAAGGCCTTCAACCAGTGTCTACTCTATAATCTGTTCATTTAAAATTCTAAGACTCAAGAACTAACTTCTTGAGCTCAACTTGATCTAACGCCTCCAAAGTCACTTAAAAACTTAAAATCATGGAACACCCTTATAAATGGTGTATAAAATCATAAATCTTAAAGCAAAATGAATAAACTCAAAACAATCACTAACCTCATGAAGCATTCAAGACCTGTTTAACTAGGCATATTCCATATTTGACCTTCAAATATTAGGTCATAACTTACTCATACCACATCAAAAACAAAAGTTTGATATATAATTGGAAATATATATAAACTAGGACCATAAAAATATTTAACAAGTCTTAACTCCACATGTAGCTCCTGCGCATTCCACTTTTACCACAAGCGCCCCAAAACCAATCCTCATAAATAGGTATAATTTTCCATTTTTAATCTCACCCATAATCTCAAACTATCATGGAAATCTAGAATAATTCCCATGCTAAAAAAATCAATTTATTTCATACCTTCTTTGGTAAACTTTTCCAAAACTAGAACTCTTTATACACTTACATTTCTAGGTGGGGCACACATACTGACAAGCACTATCTTACCTTTACGGAAAGACGAAAGAGTCTTCTACAACCTTGATCTCAATTTGAAAAAAAAATCAAAACTAGTTCGGTATACTCAATTTCCTCCAAATCACTTTGAGCTAGGGTTTTGCAAACAAAAGACTTATCTTCTTAACGATAGTTCATAAAAACTTGATGATCAAAACACCTCATTATTTTTTCTAAACCTTCTTAGTTCCATGAAAAAACATCCCTAAAATATTATGGGTCCCATGTAAAACATACTGATCCAAAAATATTATCAAAAGGTCAACTTTTACCTCAAATCTTCAATCTATAAAACCGGTTTTAACAAAAAACTTCGTATCTTGAAAAATATTCTTCATCTTGACATGAAACTTGTCATGAAAACATCCTCTAATTTTCCATACTCATCATATAGCCCAAATAGGTCGAACATCTCTATCCAATCCCACTTCATGATGCGCTAAAATTAGCAGGACTTTGAAAAGGTCAAAACTTGCTTAGAGTGTCCGATTGGGTGCATTTTTTTTTGGAGCACGTTTTGGCACATCTTCGAAGCTCGAATTTCACCATCGGATGGCAAAAATTAGGATTTAATTTGTAATTTGGTTTTTTCCTATTTTAGGGCATTAGTTAATATTAGTCGCTTAGAAGTATTGTGAGTAGAAAAGTGGCAATTCCGATAATTTAGGCATGTAGAAGATGTGTGGCAATTCTCATTGCTGTACAAATAAACATGTGAACTTACTAAGAATAATGATTCTAGTAAACTACTAAAAATAGTAATTTCCACCACCTAGAGTAGATTTAGTCAAAGTTAGTTAGATTTTTCTTGGCAACTTGAGTTGGGGTTTTTTCCTATTTAGGAAACATTGTAATTCATGATTCAAATTATGAAGAAGGATATATATTTTCTTTTGGAGTTCAAATTATTTTCGTATATATTGAGTGTGTTTAGATTTTGGCTACATTACTTACCCATGATTACTTTCCTAATTTCCACCTTCTTGCTTCCCAAGGACCTCATACATGCACTAAACCTCGATAAATGAACTAAAATCGCCATACACCTCATGAAAACTATTGCCATCTTTGCTAAAATGATTGGTTAGGAATGATTAGATGCTGAAAATCATACCTCTATACCATTCGCATGCTCTAGAGCTAGGAATAGGCCTAGAATGACTGACTAACCAAGACATCACATGAAATGACCTTGTTGACCACATGAAAACACTTAGAGACTATTGACACATAAAACCCACCTTTTTGACCTCATGAAAACCTTGACCATCTTGGGAGAGCTCAAACTATGTCTATCTCTAACAAACCATGATCCATAACACCATAAGACTTCACCCAAACATGACACTTGATGATTGAAAAATAGGGATGGAAGCCCTGATCACTTTATTAATCTCAATCAATCAACCATTACGAGAGAATGGGCTTGCAATATTTATAGATATTGCACAGAAATACACGAGAAGAATAAGTTGCACAGTGTGCAACCAAATGCCAAAATGAATAAGATTCCAATAACATCCGGGAAGTAGAATTAGATAAAAACAAATATATTGTTTAAAACAATATAACAAGTATGTAAAAAGACAAATATGGTTGATTAACTATATAACAAAATAACTATTATTATTTAATTAATAAAATTAATTAAATAAATGAACTATGCATAATTAATATTTAGGATAATAATATTTTATCCTAACATTCCCCCTTAATTGTTCATTATTCGAAGAGATGAGGAGAGAAATGCTCTGAACAACTCGAACTTGTCATGTCACGTGCAAGTGACTTTGTGAAAATATCTACTCGTTGTTTCGGAGTTGGACAAAATGAATTTGGATGTTGTGCTTGACACATGTTCGCATATGAAATGAACTGAACCTCAATGTGCTTTGTTCTCTCGTGAAAAACTAGATTGCGAAACAAGTTTGAGAACACCTTCATTGTCTACATACATGGTAGTTGGTTTGTCTGTGGTATTCCAAGTCCTTCCGGTATGCGCGTAGCCAAATCGCTTCACGCAGGCGAACTTCTCCTGCAGAACGATACTCGCCTTACACGTGGAAGAGAGAGAAACAAAGTGTTGTTTCTTACTTCCCCATGATATTGGTCAGATCCCATAAAGAATACAAATCCGGAAGTGGATTTTCTATCATCAATATTACTGCATGATCTAAATCGAATATCGATCAAAGAAGAAGTTTTCATTCTTCTTGTATTCTAGACCTAGATCCACCGATCCTTTGAGATATCTCAAAATGTGCTTTGCTGCTTTCCAATGACAAACTTTGGGTTCCTGCATGAACTGGATAGATAGCTCAACTGCCAGTGGCTAATATCCGGTCTAGTGTAGGTCGGTAAATGAGACTCCCAATCAGTGCCGATAGAGAGTGGCACTTACCTCGGAGATGGATCTGAATGAGATAAGCTGTAATATGTTCTCCATAGGTGTAGCAATTGGTGTGCAATCCATCATTTAAAACTTCTTGAGCGTTGTCTTGGTATATTTCATCGAGAAACAAAGATGTGATTCTCTTTCTACCATACTTCTAGTCCAAGCAGTGAGTGCATAAGCTTAGAGATTTGTCATGTCGAATGATTGCTTAAGATATTTCTTTGTTTCATCAATCATCTTCACTCAAAAGCTGCCAGTGATGACAAGATCATTGACATAAACTACAACAATCACCATCTCTCCCCTTGCTTTTGAGGTAGAGATTGGGATCGTATGGATTTCCCGACGAATCCATGTTGTACGAGATGCGCATCAATCTTGATGTACCATGCCCAGGGTGCTGTTTGAGACCAGGAGATTTCCTAAGTCTCACTTACCTTTTCTTCTTGACTAGGTACAACATATCCCTCAGGTTGAGTCATGTAGACTTCTTCTTGTAAATCTCCATTCAGGAAGGCACTTTTTACGTCCATTTGGTGAACTTTCCATCCAAACTGAGTAGCTAGAGCAAAGATCATCCTGATCGTTTTGATCTTAGCTATGGGAGCAAATGTCTCCTCATAGTCAATGCCTTCTTTTTGTGCGTACCCCTTTGCTACAAGTCTTGCTTTGCACTTGTCCACTGTCCCATCTCGCTTTGTACTTAGTTTTGAATATCCATCTACATCTATGGGTTTCTTCCACGGTGGAAGATCAACAATTGCTGCCAAGTGTTATTCTTCATCACTGATTGATATTTAGAATCCATGGCATCTTTCCAAGCTTTTAGTTTGTAGGGCTTCTGGTATAGAGGGCTCATCTAATTCAATAACTCTACTCATCAAAGCAAAGTTAACTTCTTCTCTTGCTTTATCATGAGTCCAGTGGTCAGGGTGGATGTATCTCGGTGGAGCATCCAATCTTGCATCTCGTAATGTACTTGTACACCATTTAGGAATACGTTGAACTATTCCCATGGGTTGTGGTTCTATCTCGATCAACACCATCATCCCCATCATCACTTTCATATTACTAAGGGAACATTAGCTTGATTTTTACAACGGGTGAAAAATCTACATCTTGCGAGTCAGAAGGAGGAGTCTCTGCTTCCTTCTTCTTGAAAAACTCAACATCTCTGCTTGTGTAGCCTTTTCTCGGTCTTAGGATCCATCGATCCTATACCCAAGAGTCTCTTCACTTGTATCCAATGAAGATGAGATTTTGTGACTTCATATCCAATTTCTTTATGTTGTTTAGGTATGTCCATGCGGCTTTGCACTCAAATACTCGAGGTGTGCAATGGATGGTTTCCTTTACGACCATGCTTCTTGTGGTGTAATTCCATCAAGAGTAGTTATGGGCTCTACATTTTAACAAATACACCTGTTGTTTTTTGCTGATTACGCCCAAAATTTCTTTGCGAAGTCAGGAATCATCGATCATGCATCGCACCATTTCCATGATAGTACGATTTCTTCTCTCTCGACAACACCATTTGCTTTGCGGTGTGTGTGGAGGAGGCATTTGTTAATCGACGAATCCCGTGAGTTTGTAGGTAGTCTCTGTGAACTCATCAGCGGTGAATTCCCCCTCGATACGAGTGGAGAGTTCGATGTGATGACCAGTTTCTTTCTCAACTGCTGACTTTGAACTTTTGAATGTTTCAAAGGCTTCACTTTTCTTGCGAAGACAAAAAATCCACATTTTTCGTGAATAGTCGTCAACACAAAGCATGAAGTATTGGAACCCCGAATGACATTTGCATCGGACCGCAAAGATCAGGTATGAACCAAGTCAAGTTTACCATGAGCTTGAAAAGTACTCTTTTGGAATGAAACTTTGTGTTGTTTTCTCATTAAGCGGTGAGGACACTTATCGTATCCTTCGAAGAGATGGTAGCCCATGTACCATATTACACCGGCGAAGTGTTTTGAGATATTTGAAACTTACATGACCAAATCTCGATGCCACAACCGAGCCGAGGTGGAGTTTTTAGCCACAAGTGCTTGATCGTTTTTGTGAATGAAATCAAGTTGAAACATACATCCCACATTTGAGGCTTTTGCAATTATTTTCGAGCCTCTGGATTTATCTCGAATCAAACACATTTTCTTGCCGGAATGACAATCAAAGTCAATTTTTAGGTTGTGATCTAGGAGTTGGTAATAGAAAAGAAGATTCTTTGTCAACCGAGGACATATAAAATATCGATAGTTTGCATTTGCGTGAACCAAGGGTAGAGAAATGTTTCCAATCCACGAAGCTGTATATGAAGAATCATCTCCCAACAAAACATGATTTTTGATGGCGTGTCCCTCATTGAAATAAACCGGTCTCTATGGCCGGTCATGTGTCGAGTGGCTCCCAGAATCAACATACCAGACGTCACTAGATGACATGGATGGTTCACTTGATCGAGCAAAGTGAACAAGAAGTATTCATTGTCATTGATTCTTGTTGCTCGGCAATATTACTCTTTGGCGGGTCTTCTTTTCCAGTTCCTTTTACTCACTCGTGATAGTTGTTTGAATGTCCCTTGTAAGATTGTTGTTGTTGTGGTCGAATTACTTGATGAACCTTTCTTATAAGTGTTATACTAACAATCTTGTAAGTCATGTCCTCTTTGCAAATTGGACATCGCTTATACATTGATTGTCCCCATGATCACTGATTCGATATGGGGACTTCTAATAGGATTTAGGTTTTCCTTTACCTTTTCCTTTCCATTTTTGATGTGAAGACAGGTGCATTACTGCTCCTCTTCATCATCCTTGTTGTGCATTGCTTCCTCTTGTTAGGTAGGTTTACTAGCTTGTCAAAACTAATTGTCGTATCGACAAGTTTAGAGTTGTGAAAAAATGTGGTAAGAAGAAGGAGAGCTCTCGAGAAACAATGGGAATGAGAGATTCATATTTGACCTCTTCTCCTAGGGCTAGAAGTGAAGCCCTCAACTCTGCAACTCTTCTTAGGAAAGGCTTCAATTTTCTCATTTTGCTTGAACTTCAATGTATGTAATCGACTCACGTAAATTTAGTATGACATTCTTGTTCTTGGCCTCATATATTGTGCTCTTCTACCTTATCCCACGCTTCTTTTCTGCTGTTGTGGCATCTCGAATGTGGGCTTGCACATCGTTGGACACTCGAACAAGATGATGAGTTTTGCTTTACGATCTGCTCTATCAATTGTCGTTGTTGTGTTGCATCGATTGGTGATCGGTTAGAGTACCGGTCCACAACGAGGCTAGATTTCTTCAAACTCAAGTTGTGTCTTTATTTTTGTCTTCCATGCGGCATAGTTGCTTCCTCGAGCAATTGTGAATCTGGAAGAAAAATTTGGGGGCATTAGTGCCCATTTTGTAGAGAACACTTGGCGAGGTTTGGCTCTTATCACTCCGGGTATTAGGTCTCCCAATCTATATACCGTCGATCGATATCTGAACCTTTCAATATATGTGCCCTTCCGATATACCGTCGAGTGCGTGGAAGAAGCTCATCCTTTCTATATACGGTGAGTACGTGAAAGAGGCGTTAATGTACGTGAAAGAATTCAATACGTGGTACCAAGACAAGATCTTGATGGGGTCATGCGATTATTGACACGGCTCAAAGAAATATCCTCATACACACGTGCGTAATTCGCTATATACTCGGATAATTTCTCGGTCAGATTTATGTCTTGCAATCATTCACGAGACGGATGGGATGGTTCATAGTGTGTGCATTGTGACCTTATTACTCCTCGTCGATTTATAGGGATGATGCCCAAATGACGTTGTTGCAGCTATATTAGGTGTTAAGTGCAGTAGTAGTCGCGATTTAATTTACCCGTAAGTGCTTCCCGGAGGCACCCTTTATATACCGAACAGCTGCGAATGAGATCTAGGATCTCGTGAGTGTTCTGAGAACCAATTTTATTGTTTTTATTACAATTCTACCGGTTTACGAGTACTTAGAAAGTTTTGCAGTTGTATGGCAACTGAAAGCTAACTAGTACAATATGCGCAAATATACAATTCACATTCAAAAACTATCTGCAATTTGAATGATAGGCAAAAATTTCAGCTTCGTGGGCCCTGGTGGCCTCCTGAGCCCAATACCACCCAAGATGCTAAAAATTGCAAAAAAGAAGCTGAAGATGCAATTTTTAGATAGGTCTCCCTTTGCAAAAAATGTCGGAATGAAAAAAAAAAGACCGGATGGGAGAATGTTTTTTTACCCTAACTTAGGGGTTTCTCCACTAAATTTAGTTAGTTATAACTAAATTCAAAAAACCTGCTAAATTTAGCATTCTCGCCAAAAATTTCGCCAAATTTCAAAAGGTGAGTTTTTGAGTGTTGTTGGTGGGATTTGACCCCTAGACCTCTCACTCCCAGGCACATCTGATAACCAACTTGGCCACTTAGGGCGCTTTTTATGAAAGGAAGGAACTTGTATTTATTGACAGGTAAAATCAACTTACCTCTTTAAAAAATGTGACCTGGCAGAGATTCCACGTGTTGTATGCTGGTGAGAGGCGTTTTTAGGGTTTCTTTGCTCAAAATCTGGATCTCCTTTGCTTTGTTTGCTTTTCCTTGCCGCCTCCTTCTTTCCTCGCCTTTTTTCTTGTTTGTAGATTTATTTCTATCTTTGTGCGAGTCGCTTTTATTGTTTGTTGGCTGCTTTTACTATTTGTTGGTGTGCGCGGAGAGAGAAGCAGTGAAGCTTTGGCTTGAGCCTGCTTTTTTAATTGTTTTTTCTGTATGCGTGCATTAGTCGTAGATCTGCGTGGAGGCTATGGCCGCGTTTTTTTTGTTTTCTTTGATTCCTTTCTATGCTGCTCTGGCCGATTCCCTTTTTTTTGTTTGCTTTGGTTGTTTGTCTTTGTATAGGTCACGCATGGAGAGTGGAGGACGCAGAGCTTTGGCGTGGAGAGGACAACAAACAAAGGAGAATTACCCAATAGTGAATGAGCCGCTTTGATTGTTGAGCCGCTGTTTTTGCTACTCTTACACCGTTTCTTTTGCTGTGTGCAGGTCCACGTAGAGAGTGGAGAAGGCCGCTTGCTATAATACTCATTTACTATTTTTTTTGTTTGTTTGTTTGATTTTCTTCTTTCTTGTGTGCGCGAGTTGCTCTTTTCCTCTGCTTTGGAAATGCTAACCATTGCTTTCTTTGTGTGCTGAGTGTCGTTGCAATGTAGCTCAGCCTCCAAATATAACACATAATCCTCCAACACTAGATATACCTCTAAACGTAGAGGTTGGATAAAAAAACAGAGACTAAAAACATCTCTAATATTAGAGATAAAACCCCAAATGGGGGAAAAATAATAATAATTTTTTTAAAAAAATTTGAATACTTTAGCTGCAAGTGCAAAAAAATTTACATTCCAACGAGGAGGTTATGGGTTTGCGGGGGGTTACGGGAAGCTGCGGGAGGCAGCACTTGGCTCTCCATCGGTGCAGATTTCTTCTCCGTGAATTCTCCTTCTTCGCAACCTTCTCCAACCTTGCTAGGAGCTTCAATTCGCCTCTGGTACCAAATGAAGATTGAAAAACAGGGATGGAAGCCTAATCACTTTATTAATCTCAATCAATCAACCATTACGAGAGAATGGGCTGCAATATTTATAGATATTGCATGACCAAATACACAGAAGAATAAGTTGCATAGGTGCTGACCAAATGCCAAAATGAATAAGCTTCAATAACATCCAAGAGCGCAGGAATTAGATAAAAACAAATATATTGTTTAAAACAATATAACAATATGTAAAAAGACAAATATGGTTGATTAACCATATAACAAAATAACTATTATTATTTAATTAATAAAATTAATTAAATAAATGAACTATGCATAATCAACCTAAGCATGTAAATCATCCTTCAAATTCTCCCCGAAAAACATACTATCCATTTTTAACTGAAAATGAAAAATTTGGGTCTCTTACCTTGTTTCTTAGCCATGAGGATGACTCAATCATATCCACACAATCCACAAGTAAATTCTCACTACTATTAGCCTTATTTCATCATGAAACACCTATTACGGGTTTGAAAAATATCCCCCGAATGCAATGCCTATTATACACCTATCAATAATCATTTCTTTTACAAAGTCATCTTACGTACCTTATTGAGGGCTCAACCAAGCTCCCCCGCCTCAAACTCTCCTATAGACCTATTCCTTATGGTTTTCCTTCTTTCACGATCCACAAGGTTGCCTTCTTACAAAGAACAATAGCTCAAAAAAACATTTATTAATTTGATCCATCTTTTAATCTTACCTTCTTGTGTTGTCTACTTATCGTCTTCCCCTATTTTCTTCTTTGCAATTTTAATGAACATACCTTGGTATTAATGCTTTTATACTTCTCACGAGTACCATTTTCAGCATTTTCCAAAACTCCTTGTAGCCCCTTGTACCATTGTGTATGCATCTCTCATATTTTGAACTCATTCAAACCGACTCACAAGATCGATGCCTCCTTTAAACCTTGGAATGCCAACTCAAGACACAAGAATCAAGGCTCATCTTACCTCGAATCAAATCATACTTCGACTATATAATGACTTCATGATTCCCTTAACTCATGACACATAGACATACCCTTGAATTTAATTCACTTACACTTCCTTTGATGGTCACCATACTTGATTCAAGACCAAATATTTAATCCTAATATTTTCATACATACCATCTTATTTGCCTTATACAAAAAGCTAATCATACATTCACCGGGTTCAAACACATTCTCAAGCATTGTGGATCAATGTTAGCTCATGTACATAGACTTATAATTAGATAATTCTTGGAGAGACACAAAAATTCATACATATAGACAACCTTTTTGCACTCTAGTTTCCTTAGTCTAAATATCTTGCCTCATGGTCAAACAAACTCCCCCTCCCTTAGTATCCCATCTTATACCTTTCACATGTATTTCATATCTCTTCCAACAAAGTACGGATCATACCACATTAAAGATACACCTATTTCATTTGATAAAATCCTATAGATTTATCCATGCACTCTTAGATCATCCATTATAGGTCTTCATGACCTCCTTCATACCTAAAACACTTACTTATGAATATGATATTTTCTTGACCTTTTGGAGTATTGAATTCATTATGTCCTTCAAGAACTACTTAACCACCTACAACTACACACCTCTTACAAACACATTATGGAGATGAGTCAAGAGATTCACTACAAACCTTATCATGTACTTGTTACCATGAATCAATTGACCTGTACTTGTTCAAAAATCCATAACCATGTAAATGTTCTTATAATCTTGTCAATCATATTTATTATTTCTCAAATTTTTCTCTTAGGACTTGTCATAGACCTTCTATTTTTTTCAAGCACATGATTTCTATGTACACACACAATCTTGTAATTTTAAACTACTTAAATCTATTAACTCTTTCCTTGAAGATCTTATAGCTTCACCTCCTTGTCTTAAAAGAATTTTCTCAATATCATTATAATTTTATCAAGCCTTAATTATCATCACAAAGGTTCTCTATATCTTCAAATCATTATCCATCAAATGAGAAACCTTTCACCTTGATGATCATGGCACAACAAGTCTAGACTAAGTCACACTTCTTTCTTCTTTGTAAAACTTCTTAAGCCACCGTCAAATAACACTTACCCGATGTGCACTTGAGATTCAAACTTAGATACTTCATGATAATTACCTTAAATCCCTTTGACTTAACCTTATCAGATCTAATGGAAAATAGTAGACCTATTTACAATATCCTTTTCATCGATTCAAAGCATGGTGAGTGACTTTTACATAGTCAGCAGCTTTAGAGAATTTTGACAACTTCAAACACAAACTACGATATAAGATGAAGAATATTGTAACACTTTAGGAATTGACACACCTCTCACTTTGTGTACTTCACATTAGATGAAGACCTTGAAGAGATAGTACACACCATCTTCCAATTTGCACATATCACTTTTAGATCTTCTTACAAACTTATCTCCCCTTGGGAGAAGTAATCTTCCTTATGTCATCATATGTTATCACTTGATGTTCTTTGTCAAATATACCTCATTTTATTATGCACCTTAGACCATTCAACTTGGTCATGATTTAAATACCCTCATATATTGGACCATTCACTCGATACATCATGAGTTCATGATACTAATAAGAAGGTCCTACAACTTACCTTTTATGTATTTCTAATTAACTCACTATGCTTAATTATTTAAAGAATAGATTTAAAATGCATAACTCATGCGATGCCTTTGTACTTTAGATTGCATAATCACACCGAAAACCATTGTCAAGGACTTACACACTGTCATTTATCCTTATTAGCATCTAGTACACCTAAATGAATGTCATAATAGGTTCCCATTGAGACAATATTTATACTCCTTTCTTCACTTTATCCTTTCAAATCTTGTATTCATTCAAAATACCATGAAATATTATCATACCAATAGCTTTCAATACTTTTTCAACTATGCAATAGACTTTAAATCACTATGCATAGTTTTCTATGCATCCTCTAGCTACTTACATTACTTGATACCTTGTCTTCACATTTTTGGCTTTAATTCTGATCATCACATATATAACCTTCAAGCTTGGCATTCACTCATATGGAGAAACATCTTGGTAACATTACACTATCTTACCAAGCCTTATAACTTTATATCAATCATTTAAACCTCCTCGCACAATGAGACCTAATAACCTTAATGTTATAAAAACATGTCAATTGATCCTTTAATCCTTGAATCTCACCTTGGGGCCTCCAAAACCCTATATAAATTTTTAAACCATCAAAATGTTTAATTCATCTAATTGAGACACCACATTAGTACTTGTTTCCTTCTTGGATAATTGAAACCATATTAAGATAGACCAATGACCTCTTGAAAAGAAATTCCTATTAGAATTTAGGTTCTCAACAGACTATACATAACCTTTTTGATAGAAATCAAATTTTTCTAACTTTGACACTCATACATGGACCCATGACTATAACTACATAGTGTAATTAATTTCTTGACATCTATGGCATCATCTTTCAATAGACCACGATGGAAGGTTACATGTGTACTTTTGTAAATTTTGACAAGGAAAAATCCACAAAAGAAAAATTTACTCATACTAGAGACATACTTCAACCAATGACACATGCCACTAATAAACCCAGACATACTTGATTGAAAAAAAAAACTATTGAGGCTTAAAAGACCATGACTCATCAACATATTTGACTTTGACAAACAAACCGGACTATAAAATTCTAAGCACTCACAAAGGTTGAATCTAATGAGATCACAAAATTTTACCAACACAACTATACATATGATTAACTAATGATCATAGACACCTTCATGAAAAGATACACACCAAGATTCTTTCGTCACATGTATTTAGACCTATGCCCACATTCCTTGCAGAATACATGATAAGTATTGAACTACACTATATACATAAGTTGATACTTCCCTTTCCTCTTTGATGGATTGAAGATAACATCCTCAAATGATATTTCCAATAGAATGAAGACTTTCATCCACCTACAATCATTGTTACATGAACACTTCTTAGGCATATAGGTTTTTATTATAACTTTCATAGTTCCACCACACTAGTCAACATTATTCCATGAATCTCTTTGACTTCTTCATATATAGACTTTATGATTATGGCTTACTAACATGATACACCTACCATTATAGGTTCAAACACATCTAGAACATCCTCAATCTCTACTTTTAGGGAATCATCAACAAATTCACCATAGTATTTGGGGTCACATACATCGGGATCAGTTTCTAGGTCATCTTCATCATCAATTGCTAGGTCTTCATCCTTTCCATTGGGACCTACTTCAAAAAAAAAGAACCTACTTTTTATCCTTCATGAAACTTCTCATCATTTATACCTAGTCGAGAGGAAGTACAAAATTCATAGATAGATTGCCATATGTCAAACCCTAAGGGTTTCAAAAAAATTCTCATTATGACCAATGGATTCTCTTCAACTTGAGCTAGACTATCTACCATACCTATGCTTCAAGAGGATATCCTTTAAGTTGTAAAACTTGTTTCACAAGGACCTTATCGATACCAATTTTTGGAAGCATAAGAGATTGAGATGGGGGTTGAATCGGTCTATTAAAAATTTATTCCATTTCCATTCATCATTCATTATCATTCATACATCCATTCAATAAAACATTATCCATATGTGTGTTACATGTTTTGTCCTACAAATTTCACCAATACACCACAAATTACACCTCCATGATCGTAAGATGTGTGTTCATTATCAAGCATGGATCAAGTGTTTAGAAACACTTCGTGAGGTATGCATTGCTTGAGATGAGTTCTTTTCTTACTCTGATGAGCTTCTCTCATTGTGCTTATATTGATCATCCTCTTAATGAAGTTTAATTTCCTTGGAGCTCTTGAATATTTTCAAAATATTTTCCGACATCATAATGTTCACGGTTTCACTTGTTATGCATTGATTTTCTGGATATGCTTCGATCTGAATGTGATCAGAATGATGCTTTAGGATCCTTTGAAAGCTTACGGAGGGTTAATTTTATTGTTTGAGCCATGAAACATCTTCTTGACCTCACGGTGATGGAAAAAAGAAACAATATAAGTGAAATGGGAGCCACCACAACTTTCTCGGGCTGAAATTGAAACATTCTATTTTTAGAGGTCTAGCCAAACTGCTTATTTTAGCAATTTTGCATTGTTTTCACTTCATGATGTTTATTTCCTATTTGTGGGGCCGTGAGTGCTAATAACTCACATATCTTGACAAATTTATATTATTAGGCATGCCATGTCATAAAAACATGTTATTTTTAGTAAGTGCACTATAGGTGTTAGATTGCCATAAAAAGAAAATTTGAAATTATGGGTTTTATTCCAAGGTTCCTTGCTCAATTTTCAGATGATAGGTTTTTATTAGATTAGGTAAAAAACTGGGATAGGCTCTAGAGGCCATGTAAAGAGTGTGCATAATGAGAGACTCAACAAAGAAAGATGAATGACCTCTACCAATAGTCAAAAGAAACAAACCCAAGAGGGAGTCGAAAGAGACTTGACTTGGTGAGCTAGAGCTCACCAGGTTGTCAATTTTTAGATGATGCCTTTTTCCATATGAGTGGGAAAATGATTTTTTCATCAGAGGGGGTATGATACTAAGAAAAACCCAATCTACCATATTTTGAAAAATCAAAAACCTCATCGAAAGAAATGACTCAATAAAAATAGATTTTTTTTAGAATCCTTCACTCCGAGTTTTAGATGATTTCACCCACTAGATCTTTGGGAAAGTGAAAAATTATTTGAGGAGGGAAGAATTTTGAGAGGAAACTCAGTCCTCAATATCCCTAAAAATTATCTACTTCATGGTGCAAAAATTGGCTTACGTGAAAGTAGAATTTTTATGATCATTTGCTCCAATTTTCAAGTGATTTTACCCATCGGATCTTGAGAAAAGCGAAGAAGGATCTATCCATCATTTCACCGAGGCAACTATGACATGAAAAGAATTAATGGAGGTTGGAAGGTTTTTAACCAAATTTTTCATAGTTAACATATTTTGGTTTATGAGGGATATAATTCATCTTGTTTTCATTTGTTTTTCAACTCAATTTTTAATCAATTTGGCTCATTTGAGATTTTGTAGATCTAAGAAATAGTTATTTTGGGTTGAAATTTAAAATGGAGTTTAAAAAGGATGAGTTTATCAATGGATACAATAAAACATTCTTATTAATGGCGTTTTCATGAGGAAGATACGGTCAAAATCTTGTGGCGATCGGAGTTTGGAATCATGAGTTATGAGCAAAACTAGATTTGGATGTTTAGGGCACAAAAGGGGGTTTTCTTGTGTTTGAATGTTATGAAAAAGATTTAAAAGGTTGTATTAATGGCTTAAAAGGAATCAAATTCATGTTTTTAAGTTCATGTTTTATTATTTTTGAGTTGTGGTGAGTGAGAGAGAATTTTGAATGAGTTTTATGAAGTTTTAACTCACCCTATTGACCATACTTTGAACCTAGGTTAAAATGGAGTGAGTGAGAGTTAAAGTCTATTTTATCATAGAAAAAGGGGGGAAAAGGTACATCAAGGAAAAAAGGATTCCTTGGAGCAATATTGAGATGAGTGGCATCCTTGGAGTGAAGGTGAGTGAGATGGTGGAGCCAAACAAACACCTTACAGAGCTAGGAGAGGTCACATGGATGGTCGGGAGTAGGGGTTTTCTCATGGGAATACTTGTTTTATCCTCCTTTCCCCTATGGGAAAAAGTGACATCAAGGACAGAAAAGGGTGCGTTATAGAAAGATGGTGACATGTAGCACTAATGAAAATTGGTTAAGGATTACTTTTCACTCACATTTCTCCCTAACTCAGCTTTGTCTCAACTCGGGTTGATATGAGCGCACATGGATGTTGCGAAGAGTTAAAATTATGAATTGGGGAAAAATTTTGTGTCCATCTTGTATCCTTGGGAAAAAAATTAATATATGTGCAACAAAGAAAACATTACTTCATTGGAAATCTAGTTTTGCCTTAGATTACGAAATAACTGAGAGCATGAAATCTTCACCCCGGGGGTTTAGGATGGACTTTTGAGGTGAAATTTTATATGAATATGAATCCAAAGACCATTATATGATAAATTTAATAGATTTAAGACCTTAATTATTTCTGAAACTTCAAAAATGTCTCCTTTTTTTAATCAGGAAAACAAGGTACACTTGCAAAGTTCGAATTGTTTTAAAAACCATCGACTTGAATCCAATTTGATGTTGCCACCATGTAGAGGATTATTAAATATTTCCATTTCCTACTTGTTTTCCTCATAAATCCTTACAGAGATCCTGGAATCATCTAGAGAATTTTAGGTTCATAATTTGACTATTCATTCCTTACACCTAAAACCCACTTTTGCACAAACTACCCCTGAATCACCAAATATTTCCTAAATATTCCTAAAATACTTCCAAAATATTAAAATATCTCCAAAACCACCTCTAGATATTTATGATATTTTAAAACCCTCCTAAAATATGTAAACATGCCCGAAATGGCTAAAATTGTTCTTTTTAAGTTTGTTAGAGAACCCACCTTATGTTGCACTTTACTTTGGATGGAAGAATTGCCTTATCACATCATTTTGAAAAAATTTACATGATTATTTAGTACATTAGGATAACATGTAAGGTTAAGATGATCATAATACAAAAGATATACTAACCATGAGAGGGATTAAAGAAGGTTTTGAGGCAAGTTTTCACATTATGGCTTGAGATTTGTCATGGTTCAAGTTTTGATTTTTAAGCTAGTAAAATTGCATGACAACACAAGGTTATGGTTATTAACTCATAATAAAGTTATTAAACCGAACGCCTTTTCCTCATATTTATACACCTATTTTCATTGTATAAAAGATTCAAGCACTTATACATTTCATGCGATTTTTCATTGGTATCAAAGCTTTTAACCTCACCCTAAATAGAATACATTTGGTGTAGTAGAAGCATTGTGGGCGATGGAAAAATAAAGAGACAACTGGTTTGGTAGAGGAAGGGTAAAAGTGGAAATGTGGAAGCTTTAAAACCAAAGGAGGAAACATGACTCTTGGCATTTAGTTGTCATGTTAGAATGTCTTAGTGCGACCTTGTGCACAACGAGAAAATGTCTCATTATTTTCTATTTCTTCTCCATTATATTCCTCAAACCTACAGCACCAACATGGAAATCAGGAGAATGTGTGAAGGAGGAAGTTTTGATTTAGATGCCGAATTGTGAGAAAAATCACAAAAACAACGACCCAGTGGAGGAATATTTTAGGCACAAGAGGAACTTCTTCTTTTAAAATCTCTAAGTTCTAAAATAATGGGGATATGTCCTTTCTTGTTGTATACTCTTTAAGGAAGAAAGACGTGCATGGAGGATTTGACACCAAAATTGGCATTTCTTTGTTGTTTTCCTTAGAGAAATGATGCCAAAATTGTGCGTGTAGGAGATCAAGAGAAGTGTGGAAATATTTTGAATCAATTGGAACAAACACAAGCTCAAACCCCAACTTCATTTTTTCATCAATTCTACTATAAATTTGTAAGAGAATAACATATTCATGTATAACACCACACAATCGATCAGTTAATCAAGGCTATGATCCCATGCAACAATATGAGTGTATGTTAATAGTTCCCAAAGATGTTACCAATATTGCAAGAAACCATAGATCTGTGTAACTTTTGAAAGACCAAATTCAATCCCAAGAGAGCACTAATTTCTACTCTACATTTATTAAAAATATCCAAAATTTGTAATTAGAGGACATAGTGTGTCAAGGACTACGTGTCTCGAGTCATGTTCGACATACGATACCAAAAGGAGAAGATTCTTGTCAATCTCAAAGAAGGCTACAATGCAAATGATGAACGTGAGATTGAATGCCTCGGGAGATATCTCGTGTCTCCTTTGCACAAGAATATAGATCTCACCTCTTCATTTGTAAATTTTACAAAGGAGAGCACATCTAGTCGCATGATGATTCATAGAAATCCAGATGACATCCTCACCACATGAAGTAGAAAGGAAACATCATGACTCGATAATATGGTGAATCAAAAGAAGAAGAAGAAGATGATGTTTTAGGAGTACATTTGTAAAAACAATGTAATAAGGGGGGAATGTTAGCATAGTTTTGTTACATTGTTTAGTCGATTGGTTATATCGACTTGTCGATTTTATGGAGTCGGTTATTAAAATGACTTTATTATTTCTCCATATTTATTGTTTCTTGTATTTATACCCCCTTCAAATTGTATAATATATTTGAAAATTTCTTCATTATTCTCTACTCTATCGGTTTTTATACAAATCATCAGAAATGCATAAGTGTTTGAATGTTTTATACAATACAAAAGAGGTTTATAAATACAAGGAGGAGAAGGAATTCGGTTTAATAACCCTTACGATAGGTTAATAACCATAACCTTTATAATACAACGTAATACTTAATATGTTTTATGCTAACAAAATTCACTTAACCCAAACAAACCTTGTAATTCAATCCACGTGAGGTACCAAAATGGAACAATAGTAAAAGACTTGTTTGGTGAGGAATTTGCATGGCGGAGTCGGTAGAAGCAATTTCTCTAATAGGTGTTATATTTTCCCTTGATGTATGTAGAAAAGAACCCAGTTATTGAACCTGTCTAGGTGATGCATATATATTATCCTAACATGATACGGAACATTGTAGTCCTCATGAAACATATTACCTCTATGAGACAAAAGCATGCATGAGGTTTACGAAAAATTGTTGGAGAAGTGGTGAAATAAAATTTAAATAATAGTGTTGAATTTAGGATTCAATGAATGAAGGTAATAAAGATAGAAGCGAGCTCAAGGAAACAAAAATGAATTGTGTGAGCTACATAGGAGAATAAGGGTGTACAAGAAAAGTACATGCACATGGATGCAAAGGAAAATAATTATGTGAGAAAATTATTTTCAATTAGCCTAGGCTTACAAAGACACGTGCGATCATCTTGGGTGAAAATATAGATGAGTTGGAGTAATTGCTAAATATTTTGTTCAAACAATTTGAAGTCGACAAAGAGAGTTCCAAGCAGGTAAAATGGCGAACAAGATAACATTAGAATTTTTGGTGGGAAAATTTTAGAATTATTATAAAACTTGCCAAGAAATTAGAAGAATGCATCTAGACAGACAAGCTCCTCAAGTGGGTTTTCAGTAAATTTGAATTATAAGTGCACACATGCGTGAAGAAAGCGAGAAGAAAATAACATTGGAAGTCCAGTGGAGGATGATTTTATTGATAAGGCCATGTGAAATAATATTATGGAAGAGTTTGAGAGGGTTAGTGAAGAAGACACGGGAAAATGGAAAAGGTGAAACAATGATTGGAATAGCGAGAAAGCTCACCAATAAAGATGAATACATTTAATCATGAAGTTAAAAGAACTACACACGGTAGCTACAATGAAGTCAAATGCGTAAAGGATTTTCTTGAACTAGCCACTCATCTAGAAAATATAACCCCTTTCTTCCAAAAGATGGTAAATAAGCTGGTAGTAGCGCATGAATATGCACTCCGATCCAGTTCCAAAACTATTCAAAGAAATACCAAAAGTATCTCCCAGGGCGCAGACATACGAGAATTAGTGTGGGGTGATGTTAAACCCCAAAAATTCTTGTATCCTTTATTCTTGTGTCCCACATTAAGGTTTGAACATTCTTTATTATTTATCCATTCTTTGATTAATGTGTGGATAAATAAAGAAAGTTTGTGCTCAAGAAAAAGAGAGGAAAATAATGCAAGAAGATTGAATTTGAGCATGCAAATAGTTTGAGGAATGGTGTATAGGAAGAAAGGGACATCCATGGCCATGAGGAGTGGAAAATCCATGCACGTGAGAGTTTTTTGTAGAAATGGAACAAAATACACATGGTGAATAAAGAAAAATGGACCATGAACATGCAAGAACAAAAGGATGCGTTGTATATAGACATGACCACAATAGAAAATGAACTAACAATTTGGATCAAATGTTTGGTAATGGTACAAGAACAAAATGGGCAAGATGAAGATAACAACGTGAAGATAGCACATGAGGAAGAGGAAAAAATACATGGCTAAATATATCAAGGAAATACTATAAGTATTTTTCATGTAGGACTTAGTTATGGTGGCATGTGGCCCTAACCACCACTTGATGTAATAATTAATTGGTAGAAAGAGATCAAAGGTTAATAGAAACGAGAACAATGTGGAAATGTTTGAATGTTATATACAATGTAAATAGGTGTATAAAGATAGGAGGGAAGTAGGTATTTTGATGGTTGAAGGCGGGTTGGTTGCAAACTACATACATGCATGGAAAATTTAATACCACATTAGTTTATGTTAACATTCCCCCTTATTACATTGTTTTTACAAATGTACCCCCAAATCATCATCATCATCTTCTTTTGATTCACCATCTTGTTGAGTTGTGATGTGTCCTTTGACTTCATGTGGAGAGAACGTCGTCTAGATTTTTGTGAACCATTACGACCAAATGTGCTCTCATTTTTCAAAATTTTGAATGAAGAGGTGAGCTTGGTATGCTCGTCTAGTGAGATGTAGATGTTATTGAGGGTTTCGATCTTGCATTCATCATCGACATCATATCCTTCTTCAAGCTTAGCATGAATCTTATTAAGTATGTCGAACAAGCTTTGGTCACTTAGTCCTCTATGTCCTGAATTGTAAGTTTTGGGGCTTTTAAACAACACAGTATAAGCGGCGCTCTTTTGGCTTGACTTCGGTATCTCAAAACCTACACATCTCTATGGTTACTTGTAATGTTTCTAAGATCTTCAGGCACGATTAACATGTAATTAGATTGCTACTCATGATAATTAACTTTATTGTGGTTGTTCATGTTCTTCTCTTACAATTTTATAGTAGATTGATGAAGAAAATGAAGTTGGGGTTTGAACTCATGTTGTTCCAAATTGATTCAAACTACTTCCACATGTATCTTGATATTCTACACATCGGCTATTGGATGATGCCATGCTATTCACTACTCATTGGGAGGTCTTGTTTCCTCCACTTTGTTTTCTCACTCTTAGCATCGTTCTCTACGCTAAGTAATGTCTCACACACATCCAAAATTCAGCGAGGATCACGAGACCAACCTTAAAGCTGAATAACTAGGCCTATGTGTGAGGAAATAGAAATAAAAGCAATGAGTTCCATCACATCCTAACATGTCTTGCACTACCCTTATTGTATATTCTCGATGTTTCCTTTCTTGTTTCTACGCAGTACCCCTTTAATCCTCCACATTTTCTCGCCACCAAACTCGAAAAGACTTTTGCAAAAGAAAACCCCAATCGGGAGTCGTTGGTTGAGATATTCAGGACTAATTTACACACTCTATAGACCACAAACACTAAGCATACTTGCGTGGGTTTGTACACTTGTCTCCTTCCCTTGGTCGATGATAAATAATTCACAAATATCCAGTGCCAAAGAATAGTAACATGCCAAACACCAAACCGTGCTTTGATACCGCTTATAGAAATAGAAGAATGCATAAATGTTTGAATTTTTTTATACAATGTAAACAAGTGTATAAATACAAGAGGGAAGTAGGCGGTTGGATGGTTGCGGATAGGTTGGTTACCAAATTACATACATATGTGGAAAATTTAATACCACATTAGTTTATGCTAACAAAGGCTAAGAATATCTCTTGAAATATAAGTGAAGAACATGTTAGCACTAATATATATACCCCATAATGAGTTCATTGTAAGAAGTTCATGTGTGGGTATGTGTGTAAGTGCATATGGTCAATTAGATCTCATAAAAGCACAATTTCTCATGTATTTATGTAATGAATTATGAATATAAAGACCATAACATGGTTTCATAGTAGATATTTTGTTTGAACGTGCCTATGATAATCTAGCATGTTTCCTTAATCATTATTGTGTCGTAATTTAATAATTCTTCCACTTAATTATAATTTTAACCTTGATGGAACCTATATTCTTCCACATTTCAAGTGATCTCGCTAAATTACCCACGTTGACGTGATAGCCGATCAAAGAATAGAAACGACTATGTGTGTTAATTCACCTAACTTGTGCACATGAGTCTATTTTTGTAGTGCAACTAGATGCGCAACATGGATAAAATTAACCATAATTATCTTATGACTATAGAAAGATAAGTATTATAAAATTTTCATTCCAAATGTCAAACCAATTGATTACTTTGTAAGGAATATTGACCAACCAAAAATCGTATCAAAAAGATGAATAATTGGTTATTGATCGTAAACTCTTCAACTTTGGAATTATTCACAAAATCACAATTAATTGTTGTTGTTTACTTTCTATTAGAAAATAATAGAGATAGCTAGTGAATGAATTATTATTGTGCTTAGAATCAACAATTGTAGTAAAGGAAAGAATATAAGCTCATAACACCAACAATTTTATCCTGGAAAAACCCCAATGGAGGAAAAACCAGTCGGGAAGGGAAATTGCTCTTTCTTCCCACTTCTATTGGCCAATTCAAATCAACAAGTACAAAATTTACAATAAGTATGAAAGGGAAGTAGATAATATCTCAACACTTCCTTTCAATTACTTGCTTTCTCTGTCTCAACACTCCTTTCTTCTAAAAAAATACAATTTCTAGCACTAAGACTTCTTGCTCACTTGCTCTCATGCTTCGATGATCTTCTACACTTCTACAATCATGTATTTATAGCCTTTCTCATGTCCTCCCATGCATTGGAGAATGGGAAAGGTCATGAAGGAGAAGAGAAACAAACATCCTTTCAAATTCAGAGGTTGTTCATTTTGAATTTTGTTTTATGTCCGTAATGGCAGGACTGCCGCCCTATGTAGGCCGGTTGTCCCGGGACCACCACCCTACATCGGGCGGCGTTCTGTTACTTATAAGAAAAACCTCCGTTTATTGTTTTTCTTCTTTGTGCTGACTATTTCTGATGAAGTAGAGTTATTTTGGATCCCTATGGATCAATTACGTAGATTACACAATTTACTATTAAAGTCAAGTTGAAGTAACTTAGAGCCCATTGGAAGAATTTTCATAACATCCATCTAAAAGAACATTTATTTAGATCCAAACAGGGGGATTTGAATAATGTCAATTCAACTTGAACAATTTCTTATTATTATTAATATAACACACAAAAATTAAAAATTACAAGGTTCTTAATTAGAAGTAAATGTAATTATTTTTTATAAGTCTATAAGATTTTTAAATATCTATATTATATCCATTTTCAAACATTTGGATTCATAAACATAAGACTATATGTTGAATGCTTTAGGACTGTTTGTAATAAAATATAAGTTATTTTATAGATATATATTTAAAGCGAAATTTAGGTTGAAGGTGGTAGTAATGCAGACTTTCCCCCTCTAATAATGATAGTTTGTATTCAACCCTTTATATTGCTTAAAATATATATAAAACAATAACGAATACATTTCTTTTTTTTTTTTGGGACGAGGAAAAACAACGGTTAAAAAGCCTTGTGTATTCCCTTGGTGGAAGTGTTAATGGAATACATTGTAATGGGTGTTTGATGTTGGGCTCAATAAATCTAGTATTTTAATAAAATAACAATCACACATTAGGTGTGTGATGTTAACACCGAAAAGAGAAATAATGGTAAGTGGAAAAGGAAATTGAAATAGATAAAAAAGCACCGTATATTGATCAAATTAAACGGCGAGAAATAAAGGCAAACAATGTGGATGGAACAATTTTTCCTTTAAAATGTTGGCGATAGAGCGGTAGCATCATGCGAAGACATTTTTCAACCCAAAAATTTGTGCAAAGCATGAATTTTTGGTTGACACAAAGAAAAAAGCGTGTTCCAAGGAAATCGTAATCAACATATCATGAATCAGTATTCCCATGGAATTGGTAATAGGAGAGTAAAGGGATTTCAACAATTGAAGGTTGTGGTTGTCCAGTTGATCATCAATTGCTATCAATACTCATACTTGCTAGGAAAATACATGATTTCTTTATTTTTTGTTTTGTTTTCTTCTTTACATCACTCGATGATTTTACTCCTCTTTTTCTCACTCTCTTTTTTACATCGCATGCTGATTCGAAAGTGCATGGATGGCCAACTTGTTTTCTATGGTCACCACAGATCAAAAATATGATCACATTCTGAAAACCATGTTTGGCTATAACCCAAAATGAGTTTATTACAACCATATATTCGATGTTTTTCTAGGCAACGACATCCTAAACATAGATGGGCTAGAGGGGGAGCATGTCGTAGAGAGCTAAGATCCCTTCTACACTCCCCTTGCCTTCAAAACTCACATCATTATCACCCTCCACCTGATCCATTAATGGTACACTTCTACTATCACTCTTACGATGCCTCTCGATCAACCTTGTCACTCCACCTTGAACATCTTCTTCTTCATTTACCTTTATGTAACTTTGTGTGTTTGGATTGAGTCAAATTTGGGATTTTAGAAATCGGATGGGTGGAGCTCACCATTAAACAAGCCTTGGATGTGACAATGCTCAGATAATTTTCTTTGTTGCTCACAGTTACTTGTCTTTGTTTATTGTTTGGGTATGACCCAAAAGGATTTTATTACAAATCCATCTTGAAATTTTCTAGATGACGACATCCAAAAAAGATGGACCGAGAGGGGACTTTACCATAAAGAGAATGAGCTCTCTTATGCACTCCCTCACCCTAAAAACTCACATAATTTTCACTCTCCATTGATCCATTAATGATATAGTGCTTTTTCATTCGCCAATGCATAATGATCAACGTCTTCACTCCCCTTGATCAACTTCTTCTATATTTATATTTCTATAATCTGTGCATTTTCAAGTCGAGCCATATTTTGGATGTTTGGAAATTAAACGGTTGGAGCTCACCATTAAATAGGCCTTGGATGCGACAATGCTTATATAATTTTCTTTTTGCTCACTCTTTATTCTCTTTGCTTGAATTAATATTTTGTGTAGGTTCATTGCCCCTTACGCCGTATAGAAAAGCATGAATTTTTCGGGCATGAGGTTTGAGGGGAAGCTTAAAGTGTCCTTGAAAACCATCACTTCATTTACAATGCAATCAAGTGATGTAATCATTACAATGAAAATTTGTAAAAATGTAAATTCTAACCTAGTAGAGGCATCGTCATCGCTGGTTGCTCTTGAAAAGAACATGTCGTTTAACTAACTTTATGCATAAGTGCTTGAGTTTGTACCAAAGTGCAAAACATCTCGACCCATTAAAATGAATACACACATTGAAAATGTTGAGTATTTTGTCATTGATGTCAAAGGTACAACATTAGTGTTGATGGAAATATTGAGGTTTAAATATTTGTTTAATATTCAACATTACAACATTAGTGTTAAAGTAAAATATTTATCCATGTTAAAATTAGTGTGATGTCAAAATTTTAATATTTTAATATTCAACATCACCAAGGAATCTTACGACACATGGCGGGATGTGTAAGAGATTTTATGATGCGTAAGAGATTTTATGGCAGCTTATGACACGTAAGATATTCTATGACAACTTATGATGTGTAAGAGATTCTATGACAACTTATGACGTGTAAGAGATTCTATGACAGCTTATGACGCGTAAAATATTTTATGACAGTTTATGACGTGTAAGAGATTCTATGATGCGTAAGAGGAGTTACTCTTACATGTGTAAGAGAATATTGCTATTTGGAGAAAATATTTAATATTTGGAGCAAATTGGCCCATGGTATGGGCACATGGTTTTAGGGAAACCACAAGTGGTTTTTCCTCTCCTTCTTTCTATATAAGCAAGTGTTGTGTGCACATTTTGAGTAGAGCGAGAAAGAGAGCATTTTGCATGAGTGTGATATGTATGTGAGCTGATATTATAAATCTCTTAAGTGAGTATGAGTATGTGAGAGAGAATATAGAAGGAGAAATTATCATTGATTTGTATTGCAGATTTTCTAGAGTGGGTGCTTGAATTGAGGATTGGTGTCTCTAGAAGTTGGTGCTTGAATAAGAGATGCACTGAGTTAGTGGTGTTTACATTTAAGGGCTGAATTGGTGTTCGGCTTAGAGATTGGTTTCTTCTGTGAGTGGGTGCTCACACTTTCTAAACACTATTTTTCAGCTAGATTTGGATAGTAGATCTAAGCAGTCTCTTTTGGTGGATGTAGCCCTGCTTGGGTGAACCATAATATATCTAGTGTTATGTGCATTTTATTTTTGTGTGTGCTCTCATTTTACTTTCAGATTTGAATATCTTGTTAAGTGTGAAAAAGAAAATTAATAAGTTGGAGAAAAAGTTTTTATTGTTGAATACTGATTCACCCCCTCTTAGTATTCCCATGCTTCTAACAATTGGTATCAGAGCGGGTTCCTTTTGTGTAGCTTAACAACTAGAAGGTAGATCAGAAAGCACGATGGCAGCTCAGGAAGGATTCTCCACAAATAAAGCTCCATTGTTCGATGGATCAAACTATGCCTTTTGGAGCATAAGGATGCAAACCTATTTGAATTCTCTTGGACATGATATTTGGCATTCAGTTGAGAATGGCTATACTGTATCGAAACACCATCGTTGCAGATCCTTGAAGATACTGGTAAGAGAGCATGTGAAAATAATGCTAAAGCTATGAATGTTATTTTGTGTGGTGTAGCAGATTCAAATTTTGTAAAGATTATGCTTTGCAAAACTACGAGAGATGTGGGATAAGCTGCGGTTTATATGAAGGATATTCGAAAGTAAAGGTGGCAAAAGCTTCGAGACACATAGAAGAAAGTTTAAAAGTCTAAAGATGAAATAGGAAGAGAAAATTATAGAATATCTACTCCATATGGATGAGGCTGTAAACATGATCAAAGGCTTGGGTGAAGAGATGGAAGACCCGGTAATAGTACAAAAGGTATTAAGATCTCTACTTCCTAGATTTGATGCTAAAGTTTCAGCTATTGAAGAACTTAAGGATCTAGATAAAATTAAAATGGATGAGTTACATGGAATACTCATGGCTTATGAGATGAGAACAAAACTAGATAAGCCAAGAAAAAGAGAATTTTCTTTCAAAGCTTCAAAAGGAAAGGAGAAGAAGGTTGAATCAAATGATGAATCCGATGAGGAAGAAGAATCCCTATTGGTGAAAAATCTGAAAAGAGGATCTGGCAAGTACAAAGGTAAACTTCCTTTTAAATGTTTTAACTATGGTGAGATTGGCCATTTTGCAGCTAAGTGTCTGCATGCAAAAAGTGAAAGTGATGATGAAGAGCCTGTCAAAGAAAAGAAAGGAAAGCCTTTCTACAAAAATAATTTCAAGTAAAGGAATTTTGAAAAGAAGAAGAACTGGAACCAAAACAAGAAGAGTCTATGCACCCTACGAAGATGATAGCTTAGAGGAAGATTGTTAGAGAAGGTGACATTGAAGAAATTTTTTTATGGCCCTTGAAGATGGAAAAGTGGAAGCTGAAGATGCATTTGATGAAGAAGGTGAGGTAAACTTGGAAGAAGAACTCATATGTGCCTTGGGTGAGATAAAGAGACTCAAAAAGAAGACTACTGCAAAGCAAAAGTGCAACTTCAAGAGTACGAAGAACAAAGAAAAATCTGCATGCTTTGAAAAGAACATGAGAATACTATTTTTGATCTAAAGACCCAAGTTGAAGAGGAAAAAGAATAGAGGAAGTGATCGAGAGAACAACTGAAATCAAAAGAAAAATAATGCGAGAGATTCGAGGCAGGAGATTTTCGCACTAAGATAGGAAATTAAAAAATTGAACAAGAGACTCAAGTTTGAAAAACATTTTGAGGTGTTGAGCAACATTCTAAGAGAAGAAACCAAAATCATCCAAAGGTGGTATTGGATTCAATGAAGTAGAAAAGAAAGAGACCAAAGAACTAGAGAAGAAAGCCAACTATGTAGATATCCTATAAGGCTCCAAAGTAAAGGAGAAAGTAACAAGAAACAAGAAGATCATTCTCCACGAGAACAAAAACAAAGAAGAGAACAAGTGGAATAAGGTACCAATAGGAAGTTTGAAGTTTATCTTATCGAAGGCAACCCTACATGACCAGGTATTCTTTTTATGGTTATTGTTTTTGTCACAATTTTGGTCATAAGATGATGGATGTAGATCAAGGTTTGAGTTGGAATCAGAATTTTCATGCTAGAAAATACAATTCTTTTGTTGCGTTGTAAAATTTGAATGAGCATGCGATTAGATTTTATGAATGCAACCAAGTTGGCCACATAGCAAGATTTTGCGAGACTTTTGAGTTAACACTCTTTTATAATGTCTAGTGAAGTGAAGTGAAAAGTTGAGGAGATAGGAAAATTCACATGTTTTTGAGTCATTTTAGTGATTTGCGGGTCTGTCAAACATTTTTGTCCCGTATGTCCCAAGTTCTACGGACCCTCTATTCCCCGATCGACCGCTTTCCCAAAAATATGTTAACTTTGGTTCTATTGGAAACTTTTTGTTCCAAATGTTCTAAGTTCACTGGGCTTTCTATTCCCCGATCACCCCGTCGCCGCATCGGGCCCTTCGCGTAATTTTGTCTCATCTGTCCCAAAAGCATCTATGCATTCCATCCCCACTTTTCCCACATCACGCGCATCGGCTGAATCACTTCTTCACATCCCTCACGTCCCTCACATTTCTAAGTTCTGGACTACCCGTGCTCTTTTGGCCCGCATTACCCGCATCACCCGCGTCGGCCGGATCACATCTTGCATCCCTCATGTCCCAAATGTTCCAAAGACCATACGGGCTAGTTTTTTCCGCTCTTCCGATTCTTTCCTTTTTGAGTCGGTGCATATGAATTTAATGCACATTTATAACTTTCTCTCTCCTAAAATGGCTATTTAATGGGACTACCCTCTACGCATTTTGCACACTACTTTCTCGCTATCATTTGCTCAAATCCTTGCAATTGAGATCATCTGCTTGCGCTCCCATTCCCTCTACATTTTTTATGAATTCAAATTGTAAAGGCTGTTTATTTGTATGCTGCCAACATGAAGATCAAATTTCAAGGTCAAGAACATGTTTCACCACTCGAATCCTCTATTCCCGATATCGGGGATAGTGAGGTTCGTCACCTAGGATTTTGGTGATTTTTGGAATAGATTGACTAACCCTAATCCTTCTCCCATGGCGCAAATGATCAATGACAGTGGCCTTGCATTTTTGTGGGTTTCCCAATCTCAAGTACAATGTCGATACTATGCTCGCCTGTGGGGCTCACTTTAACCCTGACATGAATGAATTATCTAATGTGCACGGGAACTAATCACCAAACTAGATGTTGTTGCCATTATTTGTTTGCTCTACGAATCCCAGAGGTTGAAGACTCCATTGTTATCTCTCAAGCTCAAGCTTAGACTCTTTTCAAGCAGGACAATGATAAATACAAAGTGAGAATAGCAAAATCATGGTTGAAGAACCCTAAAAAGGGAGCATCCCAACTTTCCAAAGCATTATTCAGGGCTGATTTCAATGAAGAACTGTCATGGATTTCATTATCTTGCTAGCTCGTGTCATGGGATTACCCTCCACCAATGAATTTCACTTTTGGATGTGCCCGCTCATCAACATCATCTGAAGGTAGCCAGAGCATAAATTGGGTAGAAATCATTTGCATGAATTTGATAGAACAGTTGTCCAATGTGTAACAAACCAAGAAGTTCTATATGAATTCTTATCTTATGTATACCCTAGCATCATCTCGGCAATGGTTTGGTTTCACATACATCGAGGGTCAGAAGGATGAACCCATTTATGCATACTGCCCTCAGTTCACCCTTGAAACCAACAACCATAACTTTAGGAGGGTGAATGATGCTTTTACCATGTATATTGTGAGGCTTCTAGAAAGTGATACTGCTAGAAGATTTTCTGATGAGGCCATGAACCTGATAGCAAAATATGGAGCTTTCTTCATTCAGTTCAGAAGGTTTTCATATATCAAGTTAGCCGGTTATGAGAACACACCTCTCAAGCTCCCCATGTTTTGTAATGATAAGATGGATTTGATTGAAGTATGCAGGAAATTGGATAAGTTACATAGAACCTATAGAGACAAGAAAATCTCTGGGTTGCATTTCCCCATATCCTTGGGTAATTATACATGTAAAACAACTTTGGATGCTCAAAACATAGAAAGGGCCCTTGCTCCCATCACTGTTCACTTCTTCAGGCCTAGGACCTATTTTGATTTGAAGAAGTTCATTGAGCTAAATCTCATAATTAATTATCATCATAGATTAGATACTAAGGACTACTAAGCCGATTGTGTAGATGACTTTGAAGCAAGGTGGAGACATTATGGTAGATTCTCTCTCCAAGTTGATAAAGGAGCTCAATCTATATCAAATTCCTGAAGGACTTCAAGATGATAATGAAGACCGTTGTCATATGAATATGATACATTGATCAAGCATACTCCCTTGGAGGATCTGGACTGGTATAAGAGGGAGAAGGATGACTTGGTTGAAATTCTAGCTCCTGTTCTTGTAAGAACCAAGGTCTGGTTTGAAAAGAAGGTCAGAGAGCTTAAGAAGAATCCAGGTGAATCTTCCTCCAAAGATACTTCAACACCTAGGAAGGAATCACATACACCTAGCTCGGAGGTACCTGTACAAACCCCTCCTCCTCCCTCAAATAAAGAACCTGAATCATCCACTCCTTCTTCATCTACTCAAGTATACCAAAAGAAGGTAAAAGAGGTTAAACAGGAGCCGATTGAGGAAGATCCCCTGTCAAAGCATTCATAACTACTTTCGGGGCTAGAGAACGTCATTGTTCTTAGTGAAAGTGATGATAGTGAGGTACCAGTCCCTATAGGAACTTCAGAGGGTACAATAGATAAAGAGAAGGAAGTGCATAGCACTGAACCTCCAAGTACCATTGATTCCTCTACCCAAGAAGCTCAGATACTTCACTCACATCTCTACTAGAAGCAACAAGTAGTAAATACTTTAAGTGCCATGAGTTCTCTTGCTCTTGGATCTCTTGCTCCTCCTTCTTCTTCCTCCACTTTTGCATGGGTGCAACCCTTGGTTGACAACAGGAAGAGGAAACCTCCTTCTCGATTGACAGGGCCAAATTTTGATGTTGTGGCAGCCTTGTTGAGCACTACTCCTCCTGTTCCAGCAAAGAGAGCTAAAACAACTTCGAGGATAGTGACAGATGTCCAAGGCCAACAATTTCTAGAGATTACAAAACCTAAGGTGGATAAAGCAAGAACAAGATCTATCAGCCTCTGATCTAGAGCTCTCTAGGATTCCAATGGGAGAATCTACCCCGAGAGTGAAGTACATAACCTCTAGGAAATAGTAACCAAGGTTATTGAGAGAGTAGAAAAAGGTAAACAGACTATAGAACAACTGGAGGAACAAGCTCAAGTTCTTTCTAGCTTCATCAAGTCATTATTATCTAAGGAAAAGGTTTTGGATCCTACTCCACTGTCTACCCTTCCGCCACCTATGATTCTTAGTCAAGCTGAAGTTCAAAGCATTAAAGACATACACAGGTATTCCATCTATGGAGAGCTATGGAAGCCATGGTGGATGACATGATCATTACAGGTTTGAATTTCATTGTAGAAGCCTTCAAACTCAATGAGAAGGTGACTAATCTGCAAAAAAATCTCTCCTCCGCAATTGGGACCATGGATAAAGAACTTAAACTTTGGAGTAGCTGCATAGTGGATCTTTCACCGATGGGATAGGTTGATGAAAATATATTGATGGCCAACAAGGTTTTTGATGATGCCAAAGACAATTTGTCAAGGTCATGGGTTTTCAGCATGGAATGGAAAATAAAAGTTCTGGAGGAAGCTTTAGGAGAGTTGAGGAATAGTTGGCAAAAAGGAGAAGCCTTCAAAACTTGTGTTGTATCCGCCTTCAAAGATATTCACTATCATCTTCACGATGAAACTTCAGGTGTTCCTTTCTCTCTCCAAGAAATTAAAACTCAATTCAGGGCATTTGTTAAAGAAAACTTGTTCAAGGAGGAGTTGATTACCAAAGAGAAGATAAAGGAGATTTTCTCTCTTCAATATGCTATTGAAGAGGCTAATAAAGAATACCATGCACACACTGAGTTTGATAAGGAGATGGAGAAATGCCTAGGTACTTGGACTCAAGCTACTACAACACATCAGTCCCATGAGGTAGAGACATAGCGGAAGCATTGAAAAGTTTAGGCAATGAATCCTCAAGTCGGTGGGCCCTCCTCAACAATAAGTAGTTGTTTTCCCTTCCAGCTTCTCCTTCCTTCTTTTTCTCAAATCGGCTTATTGTAATTGGTTAAGGGTTTTGTGTCAAGCATCTCCTTAATTAACATTTTAGTTAAAAGAAGTAGTTACCAAGTGTAACTAATTTGTAAGTTATATAATGGGCTCTCTACGCCATTCTTTGGGGCTGGAACTCTGTTTATTTTTGAAAGTGTTAAGGAGTAAAAAGCAATCAATACAAAAAGATCTTTCTTTCTATGTCTATCTGGTCTTGTTCTTTCATTACTATCTATTAAATGTTATTGAATCATTTATCTGTGTTACTTCAAGAAGCTTTGTATTCATGTAGATGTAATTTCTAGAACTTTGTGTCTTTGAAATAACATCTTATTGTCTCAAATGCAAATGGTTCTGTTCCAAATAATTTCATTCTGGCATGCGTAAGGAATTATTTTGTTATCTATATTTCTTGAGAGTGCCTTTTATGTCCCTTCCCACTACTTAATTCCTCTATCCTTTTGTATTGATGATCTGTTCTATTTTAACACTTTCATGATATCCGAGTTCCTCATTAAAACTATACATTGTACATGTGTAAATAATTTTTTTCCTTTAAATAAGGGAACCTCTCCCATTAAAGAGGAGGGAATTTTATGTCCCCTGACTATTGTTCTCAATAAAGTCCTTATTTGACGACCAACAATTTTTGGCGACTCTACTGGGGATTCATTTTTTTAACGTATTCTAGTTCTATGAACAATTTCTTGATCATTCTTTGATCTGGTGACTCTACGTTTTACTCATGGAAGGAGGGCCCTTGGTATTGAAGATTCTAGTTTCAGCTTTTGGAGCAGCAAAGGTTTCCCTTTTCCTTCAACAGGAAGAAATAGAAGAGCTCGTTCAACAAGCACTCCTCTGTTGAAGATAGAACCCCTATAGGTGGTATCCCTCCAGAGCAACTCAGCCCTAATCTCCATGCTTTGATTCTTGCTGGTGTTTCAGTTCCCCTTCAAGTAGTCTTTCCAAGGATGGTAGTTCCATTACCATGGGGCCATCGTGTTGGGCCTCTCGCCCTTCCTTAGCCTTTGCATGAGTTACCCAGGGGTAACAGGAAGAACTTCCCCAAGTTTAGAGGTGATGGCAAGGTGCATCCTGATGAACATATCGCAGCCTTCATAGTTGCATGTGGAGTCCTCAGAGTTGAACATGAAGATGTCTGGTGAGGCTTTTTGTAGAGACTTTACAAGATAATGCAGCAGATTGGTTCTATCACCTTCCTACTGGAGCCATTACCAGTTGGACCATGATGAGAACAAGATTTGAGAACCGTTTCAAACCTGCAGAGGATGTACATGCTTTGCTGGCCCAAATTTCTCAAATTAAGAAGGAATCACAAGAACCCATGAGGGAATTTGTGGCTAGATTCAACAAATTGATTAACAAAATTCCACTAGACACTCAACTGTAGATCAAATTTAGAAATTTTTTTTGAATGCTCAGTTGAGGTTAGTTATGCATTAAGAAGGGTGAATTTGGCAACATTGGCTGAGGATCAGAGACTAGTTGTTAGCATTGAAGATGACTTGATCATGTCAGTAAATTGAAAAGAGATCCTTCTAAATCTAGAGCTTCTTCTTCCTCCTCTTCCACTCCCGAACCTAATACTGATCCATTAGTACAAAATCTTGCTAATGACCTCATTTCCATAAAAAAACAATTGGCTCAGCACGCTCCCTATGCGGATGTTCCAAGGAGGAGTTTTTAGCCTAGAAATCATTTGCCTGCTTCTCTAGACAAGGCTAGCACTTGAGGGGCCACCCATCAAGGTCCCTGTTAATGCAACTTGTGAGGTTGAAGAACTGAAGATGAAGAGGTTAATGAAGATTGTGAAGAACTGAGGAAGAAGCTGATGAAGAGATAGAGGAACTTGAGGGATCTTGAGTTAATTTCTTCACCACAGAGGGTGTTGATGAAGAAGATGATTATGATGAAGTAGTAGTAGATATGAATAGTGAATCATATGATGTCATGACTCGAGAGAAGAAAAATAAAAGGGAGAAAGTGATGCAGCCTATTAAAAGATCCAAGGAGCATCTCACGACTATCCCCGTTGTTGCAAAAGAGGATCTCCTATCCCCACTACATCCACACAGAAGGTGAGTTCTGCCAATTCTACTCTTCCTAATTCTACTGCTAAAGTTTTTTCTTCTACAACTCCTAAATCTGATAAACCTAAGATTCCTAGTGATGATAGCCCATCCACCTCTGGATCTTTTGATATCATTGATCACCTTAAAAAGACAAAGGTTCAAATTTTAGAGGCTGAGTATTATCAAACTCATCCTAAAGATTTTTCCAAAATGGTTCACTTTGTCAATTCTCACTCCAAAACTACCTCTAAAGGCCTTCTACCTACTCCATCCTCCACACCCCAACCCAATCTGGTAGCTTCAAGTCACCTCACATAATGAGAAAATCAAACCATTTTATGTAACTCTCCTTATAGCAGGCCATAGACTTAGCAACTGTGTCATAGATTCAGGAGCATCAGATAATGTAATGCCTACCAAGGTGGCTCATGCTTTAGGTCTTACCCTTACACGCACCTATGGATCATGTTATTCTATGGAAAGTAAGGAGGTGCCCTTGGTTGGAAGGATTAAAGATGCACAAGTAGCTTTTGCTACTTTACCGAGAAAAAAATTCTTGGCTACTATTCTAGTAGCAGATATCCCTCCTTCATATGGTATGCGTTGTTAAGTAGGAACTTCTGTAAGGATGTGGGAGGAGAAATTCAAATGGATTGGTCACATGCCCTCATACCAGTTAATGGAAAAATGAAGAAGTTGCTACCCGAGAAGCAATCTGAGTATATTGTACAAAAGATGGATGATCCCAAAGCACAAATACTCTATGAGGATATTGGGCATGGTAACTATATGATTATGTCTCCAGAGGAAACTCAGCTTCCCAAGGAGGTACTTCATGATCCTAATGGTGTTTGGAATTTGGAATTTGATGGAAGTTGTTCCTTGGTTGTTTGGAGCTGGCGTAGTGTTGGTGTCTCCTGAGGGAAAAGTTCATCCTTTCTCATTCAAGCTATAGTTTGAAAATACCAATAATACAACTAGAGTATGAAGCTCTCATCCTTGGACTTTATGCAGCAAAAGAAAAAGGTGTCAAGAATCTTATGGCTCGTGGAGATGCAGAACTAGTTGTTAAACAAGTAAGAAACCTTTTCAAGTTAAAAATAGAAGGTTGAAGCATTACAGGAATCAAGTTTGGGATTCTATTGAATTTCTTGATGCCTTCTCCATTGAAGTGATGCCGAGAGAAAAGAACACCAGGGCTGATTCACTAGCCATCTCGGGGTCATTGCTAATACCTCATCCTGACTTCTCTCAAGATAAGTTTACCATTGAGATGATCCATAGGCCCAGTGTGCCTGATAATGCAAGTAACTGGCAAGTTTTCAATGATGATCAACATTTTCTTTCTTTCTTGGAGCTCAGGGATAACTTTGAACAATTGTACTTTGAAGGGAGTGACAATTTTCCTCGTGAGAGTGTATCTTCCAACGAAGAGTGTGTCAAAGAGGAAATAGATCAAGATGGGTGCATCAAACTCAAAGGTAACAAGATTCCTAAAGGGATGGTGAGTTTGGAGGAATTATTTGATAAACATGATAGGTATGTTAATTCTAAAGCTTCTATAGGAGTACAACAATCTATTGAGTATGAAAAGATTAATATTGGGAGCTCTACTGACCCCAAGATGGTGAACGTTGGAAAATGTTGTACGCAAAAGAAAAGAAGAAGGTGGTGAACCTCTTAAATAAGTATAGGGATGTTCTTGCATATTCATATGAGGATCTAAAGGATTTTTCAACTAAAGGAAATGTAGCATTTCATTCCTCTCAAGCCTGGAATTAAACCTTTCAAGAAAAAGAAAAGGCAATACAATCCAAAGATTGCTGACACTATTTTTCAAGAAATCCAAAAGTTGCTGAAAGCCAAAATTATCTTCCCTATTCACCATTGACATGGATTGCCAACATTGTGCTTTCAAGAAGAAAATGGTGAGATTTGAATCTGTGTTGACTTCAGGAATTTGAATCAAGCTTCTTTGAAGGACAACTATCCTCTGCCCATGATGGATCAAGTCTTTCAAGCTATTACGGGATCTGAAATTTTGTCCATGCTTGATGGCTTCTCAGGGTATAATCAAGTAGAAGTCAATACCATAGATCAACACAAGATAACCTTCACCACCCCTAGGTACTTTTTCCTACAAGAGGATGCCTTTTGGACTCATTAATGCCGGTGCCACTTTTCAAAGGGCTATGGACTTGGCTTTTGGAAGCTTGAAAGGGAAATGTATTGTTGTGTATTTAGATGACCTGACCATGTTTTCCAAAACTAGAGCAGATCATTTTCAGCATTTGGAAACTATTCTCTTGAAATGTAGAGAACATGGGATCTCTTTGAATCCCAAGAAATATGTATTTTGTGTCACAGAGGGAAAATTTTTAGGGCATGTTGTCTCTAAAGATGGAATCAAAATCGATCTGAATGAGTTCAAGCTATTCAGTAGATTCCTCTTCCAACCAACAAGAAGGGAGTGCATTCTTTCTTCGGTAAGATCAACTTTCTGAGAAGATTCATCCCTGATTTTGCAGAGCTAACTTTGAATATCTCCCAAATGATGAAAGGAAAACAAACATTTGGCTGGTCTTCAAGGGAAAGAAGCCTTTGAAGGTATTAAAAAGGCTATTGCTAGAACTCCTATCTTAGCATGTCCAGATTTTAGCAAATATTTTATTATCTATTGCTATGCCATAGAAAACACCCTAGCTGTTGTCTTGACTCAGAAAGATTCTGATGATCATGAACTCCCAATTGCATTCATGAGCTACATTCTTAAAAATCATGAGTTGAAATACACAATGATGGAGAAACATGCTTTTGCAGTGGTTAAAGCTGTCAAGCAGTTTCATTTTTATATTCTTAACTCTCACTCCACAATACTTGTGCTTGACACAACCATCAAGTCTATTCTCACGTAACAAGAGTTTGGAACTAAGAGAGGGAACTGGGTGGTGAAGGTTCAAGAATATGATATTGACATCAGACCAACCAAACTAGTCCGTGGTAAAGGCTTGTGTGAACTCATTGCTGAAGGAGCTGGTCATGAGTTACCTAAGGATGAAGTTGATGTTCCTACTATTCTATTTCTCAGCTCAATTGATGAATGGTATGCTGATATCACACATTTTCTCACCTATGGAGAATGTCCCTCTCATTTGACTACCAAGGAGAAAAGAGCTATCAAGTTAAGATCAACCCAATATGTGTTGTGGGAGAATGCTTTGTTCAAACGTGGGATGGATGGGAGATTTCTGAAATGCGTTGATAAAGAGCAACAAAAGAAGCTTCTTTCAGCTTTCCATGATCAAGCATGTGGAGGCCATTACTCATCTACTGTCATTGCTCACAAGATTATTCATGCAGGATACTATTGGCCTACCTTGTTCAAAGATGCATCAAAGTGGATTGATAAATGTGAAGCTTGTCAGACCTTTGTGGGAAGACCCAAGTTGGCTGCCTTGCCGCTTAAACCAGTTGTGATTGAAGAGCCCTTTCAACAATGGGGTTTAGATTTCATTGGAACACTTAACCCATCTTCAAGTGCTGGACATACTCATGTGTTGACTGTCATAGATTATTTTACTAAGTGGGTAGAAGCCATCCCGATAAAAGAGTACTACTTCAAGTAGTATGTAATTTTATCAAAGAAAACATCTTGGTGAGGTTTGGTGTGCCAAACAAGATTGTGACTGATAATGCTTCAAATTTTTATTCAAGCTGAGATAATGGATTTTTGTTATGGATATGGCATTTCCCTGGCTCACTCTTTGACTATTATCCTAAGGGAGCAGATAGGAAGAATCAACAAACAAAAACCTGGTGGCTATAGTAAGGAAACCGGTTAATGAATCTCAGAGGAACTGGCACAAGAAACTTTACGATGCTCTCTGGGTAGATAGGATTACACCTAAAAGAGCTATTGGGATGTCCCCTTTTCAAGTGGTGTATGGTGTGGAAGCTCAATTACCAGTAACAGTTGAGCTACCAGCTTTGTACTTAATGAAGGCCATTGAAGACACCAGTTTTAATGATTCTTTAGATAAAAGGATCATGTATCTTCATAAGTTGAATGAAGATAGGATGCGGGTTCTTTGATAGAATATCTACTCACCACAGAGAAGGTAAAATATTTGTTTGATAAGAAGGCCAAGTCCAGGATTTCAAAGTTGGAGACATTGTTTTTGTGGGATAAAAGACATGAGCCTCGAGGAAGCCATGGTAAGTTTGATTCTCTTTGGCTCAGTCCTTTCAAAATTAGGCACTTTGCTGGTGAGAATTCTTTCTATCTTGATTACATGGATGGTTCCTCTCTCCCACTTGCCTTATAGTGGACAATACCTGAAATTGTTCAAGTCCTAGGTGAATAGGAAGTCTTTTTGTATATTATGTATAGGGTGTGTTTCCTTTCCCTTGCTTTTGGTGTGTTTCCTTTCCCTGTTTGGGTGTTGTCTTCTGTATTGGTTTTTTTTGACTCTATGGCCCAATGGATAAGGCATTGGTCTTCTTCCCTAGCCTTCTAAGAGTTCTTTCCTTGTCTCATTCTTCTAATCTAGCCAAGTCATCCCTAAAGAGCTAGCTGTTGTCCTCTCAAAATTTCCCTTCTTTTGAAAGTAAAAAAATTGAAATTTTTGAGTTAACACTCTTTTATAATGTTCTAGTGAAGTGAAAAGTTGAGGAGATAGGGAAAATTCATGTTTTTGAGTCATTTTAGTGATTTACGGGTCTGTCGGACATTTTTGTCCCGTATGTCCCAAGTTCTACAAGACCCTCTATTCCCCGATCAGCCGCTTTCCCTACAAATATGTTAACTTTCGGTTCTATGGAAATTTTTTGTTCCGTATGTTCTAAGTTCACCCGGCCTTGTATTTCCCGATCGATAACACATTGGCAGCCGTGCATCGGGCCCTTCATGTACTTTTGTCTCATCTGTCCTAAAAGTACATTCCATCCCATATCACGTGCATGAATGCGTCCTTCGTCCTCGCATCCCTCACATTTCTAAGTTCCTAGACGCCATGCTCTTTTGGCCCACATTGGCTACATCGCCCCGATCATCGTCTTCACGTCCCTCATGTCCCAAATGTTCCAAAGACCATATGGGCTAGTTTTTTCCGCTCTTCCCGATTCTTTCCTTTTTTGAGTCGGTGCATATGAATTTAATGTGCATTTATAACTTTCTCTCTCCTAAAATGGCTATTTAATGGGACTACCCTCTACACATTTTACACACTACTTTCTTGCTATCATTCACTCAAATCCTTGCAATTGAGATCATCTGCTTGCGCTCCCATTCCCTCTGCATTTTTACAAATTTGAATTGTAAAGGCTATTTATTTGTACGTTGAACATGAAGATCAAATTTCAAGGTCAAGAACATGTTTCACCACTCGAATCCTCTATTCCTGATATTGGGGATAGTGAGGTTTGTCACCTAGATTTTGGTGATTTCTGGAACAGATTGACTAACCCTAATCCTTCTCCCATGGCACAAATGATCAATGACAAGTGGCCTTGCATTTGCTGTGGGTTTCCCAATCTCAGTACAATGTGCTAATATTGTGCTCACCTATGGGCTCACTTTAACCCTGACACGAATGAATTATCTAATGTGCATGGGGAACTAATCGCCAAACTAGATGTTGTTGCCATTCTACTTGCTATGAACCCAGAGGTTGAAGACTCCATTGTTTTCTCTCAGGCTCAGACTCAGACTCTTTTCGAGTAGGACAGTGATAAATACAAATGAGAATAATAAAATCATGATTGAAGAACACTAAAAAGGGAGCATCTCAACTTTCAAAGCATTATTCAGGGCTGATTTCAATGAAGAACTATCAGATTTCATTATCTTGCTAGCTCGTGTCATGGGATTACCCTCCACCAATGAATTTCACTTTTGGATGTGCCCACTCATCAACATCATCTACGAAGGTAGCCAGAGCATAAATTGGGTAGAAATCATTTGCATGAATTTGACAGAACAGTTGTCCAATGTGCAACAGACCAAGAAGTTCTATATGACTTCTTATCTTATGTATACCCTAGCAAGCATCTCGGCAATGGTTTGGTTTCACATACATCGAGGGTCAAAAGGATGAACCCATTTATGCATACTACCCTTAGTTCACCCTTGAAACTAGCAACCATAACTTCAGGAGGGTGAATGATGCTTTTACCATGTATATTGTGAGGCTTCTAGAAAGTGATACTGCCAGAAGATTTTCTGATGAGGCCATGAACCTGATAGAAAAATATGGAGCTTTCTTCATTCAGTTCAGAAGGTTTTCGTATATCAGGTTAGCCGGTTATGAGAACACACCTCTCAAGCTCCCTATGTTTTGTAATGATAAGATGGACTTTGATTGAAGTATGCAGGCAATTGGATAAGTTACATAGAACTTGTAGAGACAAGAAAATCTCTGGGCTGCATTTCCCCATATCCTTGGGTAATTATACATGTAGAACAACTTTGGATGCTCAAAACATAGAAAGGGCCCTTGTTCCCATCATCGATCACTTCTTCAAGCCCGGGACCTATTTTGATTGAAGAAGTTCATTGAGCTAAATCTCAAAATTAATTATCATCATAGATCAGATACTGAGGACTACTGGGCTGATTGTGTAGATGAATTTGAAGCAAGGTGAAGACATTATGGCAGATTCTCTCTCTAGTTGATAAAGGATCTCAATCTATATCAAATTCTTGAAGGAATTTAGATGATAATGAAGATCTTTTGTCATATGAATATGATACATTGATCAAGCATACTCCTTGGAGGATCTGGACTGGTATAAGAGGGAGAAGGACGACTTGGTTGAAATTTTGGCTCCTATTCTTATAAGAACAAGGTCTAGTTTAAAAATAAGTTCGAGAGCTTAAGAAGAATCCAAGTGAATCTTCCTCCAAAGATAGTTCAACACCTATGAAGGAATCACATACACCTAGCTGAGGTACCTGTACAAACCCCTCCTCCTCCCTCAAATAAAGAACCTGAATCTTCCACTCCTTCTTCGTCTACTCAAGTATATTAAAAGAAGGTAAAAGAGGTTAAACAGAACCGATTGAGAAGATCCCCTATCAAAGCATTAATAACTACTTTTAGAGAACGTCATTGTTCTCGGTGAAAGTGATGATAGTGAGGTACCTGGGTCCCTATAGGAACTTTAAGAGGGTACAATGGATAAAGAGAAGGAAGTGATAGCACCGAACCTCCAAGTACCACCGATTCCTCTTCCCAAGAAGCTCCAAATACTTCACTCACATCTCTACTAGAAGCAAAAGTAGTACATAATTTAAGTTCCATGAGTTCTCTTACTCTTGAATCTCTTGCTCCTCCTTCTTTTTCTCCACTTTTTCATGGGTGCAACCCTTGGTTGACAACGGAAGAGGAAACCTCCTTGTCAATTGACAAGGCCAAATTTTGATGTTGTGGTAGCCTTGTTGAGCACTACTCCTCCTATTCCAGCAAAGAGAGCTAAAACAACTTTGAGGATAGTGACAAATGTCCAAGGCCAGCAATTTCTAGAGATTGCAAAACCTAAGGTGGATAAAGCAGAACAAGATCTATCAGCCTCTGATCTAGAGCTCTCTAGGATTCCAATGGGAGAATCTACCCCTGAGAGTGAAGTACATAACCTCCAGGAAACAGTAACCAAGGTTATTGAGAGAGTAGAAAAGGTAAACAAACTATAGAACAACTAGAGGAACAAGCTCAAGTTCTTTCTAGCTTCATCAAGTCGTTATTATCTAAGGACAAGGTTTTGGATCCTACTCCATTGTCTGCCCTTCCACCACCTATGATTCTTATTCAAGCTGAAGTTCAAAGCATTAAAGACATACACAGGTATTCCATCTATGGGAGAGCTATGGAAGCCATGGTGGATGACATGATCATTGCAGGTTTGAATTTCATTGTAGAATCCTTCAAACTCAATGAGAAGGTGACTAATTTGCAACAAAATCTCTCCTCCGCAATTGGGACCATGGATAAAGAACTTAAACTTTGGAGTAGCTGCATAGTGGATCTTTGCCTGATGGGACAGGCTGATGAAAATATATTGATGGCCAACAAGGTTTTTGATGATGCCAAAGACAATTTGTCAAGGTCATGGGTTTTCAGCAGTGTGGAATGGAAAATAAAAGTTCTGGAGGAAGCTTTAGGAGAGTTGAGGAATAGTTGGCAGAAAGGAGAAGCCTTCAAAACTTGTGTTGTATCCACCTTCAAAGATATTCACTATCATCTTCACGATGAAACTTCAGGTGTTCCTTTCTCCCTCCAAGAAATTAAAACTCAATTTAGGGCATTTGTTAAAGAAAACTTGTTCAAGGAGGAATTGATTACCAAAGAGAAGATAAAGGAGATTTGCTCTCTTCAATCTGCTATTGAAGAGGCTAATAAAGAATACCATGCACACACTGAGTTTGATAAGGAGATGGAGAAATGCCTAGGTACTTGGACTCAAGCTACTACCAACACATCAGTCCCACGAGGCAGAGACATAGCGGAAGCATTAAAAAAGTTCAGGCAACGAATCCTCAAGTCGGTGGGCCCTCCTCAGCAATAAGTAGTTGTTTTCCCTTCCAACTTCTCCCTTCCTTCTTTTTCTCAAATCGGGCTTATTGTAATTGGTTAAGGGTTTTGTGTCAAGCATCTCCTTAATTAACATTTTAGTTAAAAGAAGCAGTTACCAAGTGTAACTAATTTGTAAGTTATATAATGGGCTCTCTATGCCATTCTTTGGGGGCTGGAACTCTATTTATTTTTGAAAGTGTTAAGGAGTAAAAATCAATCAATACAAAAATCTTTCTTTCTATGTCTATATGGTCTTGTTCTTTCATTACTATATATCAAATGTTATTGAATCATTTATCTCGTGTTTCTTCAAGAAGATTTGTATTCTCGTAGATGTAATTTCTAGAACTTTGTGTCTTTGAAATAACATCTTATTGTCTCAAATGTAAATTTTTTTGTTCCAAATAATTTCATTCTGGCATGTGTAAGGAATTATTTTGTCATCTATATTTCTTGAGTTCTTTCTATCCCTTCCCACTACTTAATTCCTCTATCCTTTTGTATTGATGTCCATTCTATTTTAACACTTTAATGATATCCGAGTTCCTCATTAAAACTATACATTGTACATGTGTAAATAAGTATTTTTGCCTTTAAATAAGGGAACCTCTCCCATTAAAGAGGAGGGACTTTATGTCCCCTTATTGTTCTCAATAAATTCCTTATTTGATGACCAACAGTTTTGGGGACTCTCTTGGGATTCATTTTTTTAACGTATTCCACTTCTATGAATAATTTCTTGATCATTATTTGATCGGTGACTCTACATTTTACTTGCAAAAGGAGGGCCCTTGGTATTGAATATTCTCGAGTTTGAGAGTAGTAAGGTTTCCCTTTTCCTTCAACAGAAGAAATAGAAGAGATCGTTCAACAAGCACTCCTCCGTTAAAGATAGAACCCCATAGGTGGTATCCCTCGAGTGCAACTCAACCATAATCTCTGCGCTTTGATTCTTGCTGGTATTTGGTTCCCCTTCAAGCGCTCTTTCCAAGGATGGCAGTTCCATTAATGTGGGGCCATCGTGTTGGGTCTCTCGCCCTTCCTCGGCCTTTGCATGAGTTACCTGTGGGTAACAGGAAGAACTTCCCAAGTTTAGAGGTGATGGCAACGTGAATCCACGATGAACATATCGCAGCCTTCATAGTTGCATGTGGAGTCCTCAGAGTTGAACATGAAGATGTCTCAGTGAGGCTTTTTGTAGAGACTTTACAAGATAATGCAACGGATTGGTTCTATCACCTTCCTGCTAGAGCCATTACCAGTTGGACCACGATGAGAACAAGATTTGAGAACCATTTCAAACTCGTAGAGGATGTACATGCCTTACTTGGCCCAAATTTCTCAAATTAAGAAGGAATCACAAGAACCCATGAAGGAATTTGTTGCTAGATTCAACAAATTGATTAACAAAATTCCACTAGACACTCAACCTGTAGATCAAATTCAGAAATGTATTTTCTCAATGCTCGCTTTTATGCATTAAGAAGGGTGAATTTGGCAACATTGGTTGAGGCTCGAGAGACTAGATGTTAGCGTTGAAGATGACTTGATTATGTCCGGTAAAGTGAAAAGAGATCCTTCTAAATCTAGAGATTCTTCTTCCTCCTCTTCCACTCCCTGGACCTAATACTGATCCATTAGTACAAAAATCTTGCTAATGACCTCATTACCATCAAAAAACAATTGGCTCAACATGCTCCCTATACGGATGTTCCAAGGAGGATTTTTTCAGCCTAGAAATAATTTTCCTGCTTCTCAGACAAGGCTAGCACTTGAGGGGCCACCCATCAAGGTCCTTGTTAATGCAACCTGTGAGGTTGAAGAACCTAAAGATGAAGAGGTTAATGAAGATTTTGAAGAACTTGAGGAAGACGCTGATGAAGAGATAGAGGAACTTGAGGGATCTCGAGTTAATTTCTTCACCATAGAGGGTGTTGATGAAGAAGATGATTATGATGAAGTAATAGTAGATATGAATAGCGAATCATACACTGTCATGACTTGAGAGTAGAAAAATAAAAGGGAGAAAGTGATGCGGACTCTATTAAAATATCCAAGGAGCATCTCATGACTATCCCCGTTTTTGTAAAAGATGATCTCCTATCCCCACTAAATCCACACGAAGGCGAGTTCGCAATTCTGCTCTTCCTAATTCTACTTGCTAAATTTTTTTCTTCTACAACTCCTAAATATGATAAACCTAAGATTCTTGGTGATGATAGCCCATCCACCTCCGGATCTTTCGATATCATTGATCACCTTAAAAATACAAAGGTTCAAATTTTAAAAGCTGAGTATTATCAAACTCATCCTAAAGATTTTGCCAAAATGGTTCACTTTGTCAATTCTCACTCCAAAACTACCTCTAAAGGCCTTCTACCTACTCCTCCGCACCCCAACCTAATTTGATAGTTGTAGTCACCTCACATATTGAGAAAATAAAACCATTTTATGTAACTCTCCTTAAAGCGAGCCATAGACTTAAGAATGTGTCATAGATTCAGGAGCATCGATAATGTAATGCCTACCAAGGTGACTCATGCTTTAGGTCTTACCCCGACACGCACCTATGGATCATGTTATTCTGGAAAGTAAGGAGGTGCCCTTTGTTGGAAGGATTAAAGATGCATAAGTAGCTTTTGCTAATTTACGAGAAAAAGCCTTCGCTACTATTCTAGCAGCAGAGTATATCCCTCCTTCATATGGTATCTTGTTAAGTAGGAACCTGTAAGGATGTGGGAGGAGAAATTCAAATGGATTGATCACATGCCCTCATACCAGTTAATGGAAAATGAAGAAGCTGCATGGCTGAGAAGTAATATGAGTATATTGTATAAAAGAAGGATGATTATGTCTCTGGAGGAATCTCAGCTTCCCAAGGAGGTACTTCATGATCCTAATGGTGTTTGGAATTTGGAAATTGATGGAAGTTGTTCCTCTACTGGTTATGGAGCTGGTGTAGTGTTCGCGTCTCCGAGGGAAAAGTTCATTGTTTCTAATTCAAGCTACAGATTTGAAAATACCAATAATACAACAGAGTATGAAGCTCTCATCCTTGGAATTTATGTAACAAAAGAAAAAGGTGTCAAGAATCTTATGGCTCGTGGAGATGCAGAACTAGTTGTTAAACAAGTAAGAAACCTTTTTCAAGTTAAAAATACAAGGTTGAAGCATTACATGAATCAATTTTGGGATTCTATTGAATTTATTGATGCCTTCTCCATTGAAGCGATGCCAAGAGAAAAGAACACCAGGGATGATTCACTAGCCGTCTCTAGGTCGTTGTTAATACCTCATCTTGACTTCTCTTAAGATAAGTTTACTATTGAGATGATCCATAGGCCCATTGTGCCTAATAATGCAAGTAATGGCAAGTTTTCAATGATGATCAGCATTTGCTTTCTTTCTTGGAGCTCGGGGACAACTTTGAACAATCAGATACTTGAAGGAGTGACAATTTTCCTCATGAGAGTGTATCTTCCAACGAAGAGTGTGTCAAAGAGGAAATAGATCAAGATGGGTGCATCAAACTCAAAGGTAACAAGATTCCTAAAGGGCTGGTGAGTTTGGAGGAATTATTTGATAAACATGACAGGTATGTTAAGTCTAAAGCTTCTGTAGGAGTACAACAATCTACTGAGTATGAAAAGATTAATATTGGGAGCTCTGCTGACCCCAAGATGGTGAACGTTGGAAAATGTTGTATGCCGAAGAAAAGAAGAAGGTGGTGAACCTCTTAAAGAAGTATAGGGATGTTCTTGCATATTCATATGAGGATCTAAAGGATTTTCAACCAAAGGAAATGCAACATTTCATTCCTCTCAAGCCTAGAATTAAACCTTTCAAGCAAAAGCAAAGGCAATACAATCCAAAGATTGCTAACACTATTTTTCAGAAATCCAAAAGTTGCTGAAAGCCAAAATTATCTTCCCTATTCACCATTCGACATGGATTGCCAACATTGTGCCTGTTAGGAAGAAACATGATGAGATTTGTATCTGTGTTGACTTCAAGAATCTGAATCAGGATTCTTTGAAGGAAAACTATCCTCTTCCCATGATGGATCAAGTCTTGCAAGTTATTACTGGATCTGAAATGTTGTCCATGCTTGATGGCTTCTCAAGGTATAATCAAGTATAAGTCAATACCACATATCAGCACAAGACATCCTTCACCACCCCACAGGGTAATTTTACCTACAAGAGGATGCCTTTGGACTCATTAATGTTGGTGCCACTTTTCAAAGGGCTATGGACTTGGATTTTGGAAGCTTGAAAGGAAATGTATTGTTGTGTATTTAGATGACTCGATTGTGTTTTCCAAAACTAGAGCGCAGATCATTTTCAGCATCTGGAAATAATTCTCTTGAAATGCGAGAGAACATGGGATCTCTTTGAATCCCAAGAAATCTATCTTTTGTATCATAGAGGGTAAATAGTTAAGGCATGTTTTCTCTAAAGATGGAATCAAATTGATCTTGAACGAGTTCAAGCTATTCATTAGATTCCTCTTCTAACCAAAGAAGAAGGAGTGCATTATTTCTTGGTAAGATCAACTTTACGAGAAGATTCATCCCTAATTTTACAGAGCTAACTTTGAATATCTACCAAATGATGAAAGGAAAATAAACATTTGGTTTGGTCTTTCAAGGAAAGAACCCTTTGAAGGTATTAAAAAGGCTATTTCTAGAACTCTTATCTTAGCATGTCCAAATTTTAGCAAAGATTTTATTATCTATTGTTATGCCACAGAAAACACCTTGGTTGCTCTCTTGACTTAGAAAGATTCTGATGATCATGAACTACTAATTACGTTCATGAGCTACATTCTTAAAAATCATGAGTTGAAATACACAATGATGGAGAAACATGCTTTAAGTGGTTAAAGTTGTCAAGAAGTTTCATTTTTATATTCTTAACTCTCACTACCGCAGTACTTGTGCCGACACAACCATTAAGTCTATTCTCACGCAACAAGAATTTGGAACTAAGAGAGGGAACTCGGGTGGGGAAGGCTCAAAAATACGATATTGACATCAAACCAACCAAACTAGTCCACTTACAAAGGCTTCGTGAACTCATTCTTTGAAGGAGCTGGTCATGAGTTACCCGAGGATGAAGTTGATGTTCCTACTGTTTTGCTTCTCACTCAATTGATGAATGATATGCTCGATATCGACATTTTCTCAAAGAATGGAGAATGTCCCTCTCATTTGACTACTAAGGAGAAAAGAGCTATCAAGTTAAGATCAACCCAATATGTGTTGCGCGAGAATGCTTTGTTCAAATGTGGGATGGATGGGAGATTTATGATTTATGCATTGATAAAGAGCAACACAAGAAGCTTCTTTCACTTTTCATGATCAAGCATGTGGAGGCCATTACTCATCTACTATCACTGCTCACAAGATTATTTGTGCAAGATACTATTGGCCTACCTTGTTCAAATATGCATCAAAGTGGATTGATAAATGTGAAGCTTGTCGACCTTGTGGGTAGACCCAAGTTGGTTGCCTTGCCACTTAAACCAGCTTGTGATTGAAGAGCCCTTTCAACAATGGGGTTTATATTTCATTGGAACACTTAACCCATCTTCAAGTGTTGGACATACTCATGTGTTAATTGTCATAGATTATTTTAGTAAGTGGGTAGAAGCCATCCCAATAAAGAGTACTACTTTCAAGTAGTATGTAATTTTATCAAAGAAAACATCTTGGTGAGGTTTGATGTGCCAAACAGATTGTGGACTGATAATGCTTCAAATTTTTATTCAAATTTGAGATAATGGATTTTGTTATGGATATGGAATTTCCTTGGCTCACTCTTTGGACTATTATCCTTAAGGGAACAGATAGGAAGAATCAACAAACAAAAACCTAATGGCTATAGTAAGGAAACCGGTTAATGAATCTCAGAGGAACTGCACAAGAAACTTTACAATGATCTCTCTGGGTAGATAGGATTACACCTAAAAGAGCTATTGGGATGTCCCCTTTTCAAGTGGTGTATGGTTTGGAAGCTCATTTACCAAGAACTTGATTGAGCTACTAGTTAAAGAAGGCCATTGAAGACACCAGCTTTAACAATTCTTTAGATAAAAGGATCATGTATCTTCATAATGTTTGAATGAAGAGAGGATGCAGGTTACCGACAAAATATCTACTCACCACAGAAGGTAAAATATTTTTTTAATAAGAAGGCCAAGTCTAGGATTTCAAAGTTGGAGACATTTTTTTGTGGGATAAAAGACATGAGCCTTGGGGAAGCCATGGTAAGTTTGATTCTCTTTGGCTTAGTCCTTTCAAAATCGGGCACTTTCTTTGGTGAGAATTCTTTCTATCTTGATTACATGGATGGTTCCTCTCTCCCACTTCCTTATAGTGGATAGTACCTAAAATTGTTCAAGTCCTAGGTGAATAGGAAGTCTTTTTGTATATTATGTATAGGGTGTGTTTCCTTTCCCTTACTTTTGGTGTGTTTCCTTTCCCTGTTTGGGTGTTGTCTTCTGTATTGGTTTGCTTTTTGACTCTATGGCCCAATGGATAAGGTGCTGGTCTTCTTCCCCTAGCCTTCTAAGAGTTCTTGCCTTGTCTCATTCTTCTAATCTAGCCAAGTCATCCCCAGAAAGAGCCAAGCTGTTGTCCTCTCAAAATTTCCCTTCTTTTGAAAGTAAAAATTTAAAAATTTTGAGTTAACACTATTTTATAATGTTCTAGTGAAGTGAAAAGTTGAGGAGATAGGGAAAATTCATGTTTTTTGAGTCATTTTAGTGATTTACAGTGCATCGGACATTTTGTCCCTTATGCCCTAAGTTCTGCTAGACCCACTATTCCTTGATTATCCGCTTTCCCCAAAATCTGTTAACTTTCGGTTCTGTCAAAGCTTTTTGTTCCGTATGTTCTAAGTTCACTCGAGCCTTCTGTTCCCCGATCACCCGCGTGGGTTGCATCGGGTTGTTCTATACTTTTATCTCATCTATCCCAAAAGCATTTATGCATTCTGTCCCCACTTTTTCGTGCATCGCGCATTGGCTGAATCGCGTCTTCGCATCCCTCATGTCCCAAATGTTCCAAAGACCCTATGGGCTTGTTTTTTTCACTCTTCCCGATTCTTTCCTTTTTGAGTCGGTGCACATGAATTTAATGCACATTTATAACTTTCTCTCTCCTAAAATGGCTATTTATTTGTACTTTACGCCAACATGAAGATCAAATTTCAAGGTCAAGAACATGTTTCACCACTCGAATCCTCTATTCCCGATATCGGGAATAGTGAGGTTAAATCACCTAGATTTTGGTGACTTCAGAACAGATTGACTAACCCTAATCCTTCTCCCATGGTGCAAATGATCAATGATAGTGGCCTTGCATTTGCTATGGGTTTCCCATTCTCGTCACAATGTGTCTATACTATGCTCGCCATGGGGCTCACTTTAACCCTGACACAAATGAATTATGTAATGTACATGGGGAACTAATCGCCAAACTAGATGTTGCTGCCATTGCTACTACTCTACGAATCCCAGAGGTTGAAGACTCCATTGTTATCTCTCAGGCTCATGCTCAGACTCTTTTCGAGTAGAACAATGATAAATACAAAGTGAGAATAGCAAAATCATGGTTTAAGAACCCTAAAAAGGGAGCATCCTGACTTTCCAAAGCATTATTCAGGGTTGATTTCAATGAAGAACTGTCAGATTTCATTATCTTACTAGCTTGTGTCATTGAATTACCCTCCACCAATGAATTTCACTTTTGGATGTGCACGCTCATCAACATCATCTGCGAAGGTAGCCAGAGCATAAATTGGGTAGAAATCATTTACATGAATTTGACAGAACAGTTGTCCATTATCCAATAGACAAAGAAGTTCTATACGACTTCTTATCTTATGTATACCCTAGCAGCATCTCGGAAATGGTTTGGTTTCACATACATCGAAGGTTAGAAGGATGAACCCATTTATGCATCTCGCTCTCGGTTCACCCTTGAAACTAGCAACCATAACTTCGGGAGGGTGAATGATGCTTTTACCATATGTATATATTGTGAGGCTTCTAGAAATTGATCGCTGAGAAGATTTTTCGATGAGGCTATGAACCTAATAGAAAAATATGGAGCTCTCTTCATTTAGTTCGAAGGTTTTCGTATATCGGAGTTAGCGATTATGAGAACACACCTCTCAAGCTCCCCATGTTTTGTAATGATAAGATGGATTTGATTGAAGTATACAGCAATTGGATAAGTTACATAGAACCCAGAGAGACAAGAAAATCTCGGGTTGCATTTCCCCATATCCTTGGGTATTTATTCATGTAAAACAACTTTCGATGCTCAAAACATAGAAAGGGCCCTTGCTCCCATCACTGCATTCACTTCTTCGGCCCAAGACCTTTTTGATTTGAAGAAGTTCATTGAGCTAAATCACGAATTAATTATCATCACAGCATTAGATCTCGAGGACTCTTTGGGCCAATTGAGCAAATGAATTTGAAGTAAGGTGGAGACATTATGGTAGATTCTCTCTCCAGCTAATAAAGGAGCTCAATCTATATCAAATTCCTGAAGGACTTCAAGATGATAATGAATACTTTTGGTCTTATGAATATGAGACATTGATCAAGCATACTCCCTTGGAGGATTTAGACTGGTATAATAGGGAGAAGTACGACTTGGTTGAAATTCTAGCTCTGTTCTTGTAAGAACCAAGGTGCTGGTTTGAAAAGAAGGTTAGAGAGCTTAAGAAGAATCCAGTGAATCTTCCTCCAAATATACTTCAACACTTAGGAAGGAATCACATACACCTAGCTTAGAGGTACCTGACAAACCCCTCCTCCTCTCTCAAATAAATAACATGAATCATCCACTCCTTCTTCATCTACTCAAGTATACCAAAAGAAGGTAAAAGAGGTTAAAGAGGAGCCGATAGAGGAATATCCTCTCACAAAGCATTTATAACTACTTTCGGGGCTAGAGAACGGCATTGTTCTCGGTGAAAGTGATGATAGTGAGGTACCGGTCCCCGTAGGAACTTTAGAGGTTACACAGATAAAGAGAAGGAAGTGCATAGCACTAAACTTCTAAGTACTATTGATTCCTCTACCCAAGAAGCTCCAGATACTTCACTCACATCTCTACTAGAAGCGGTAGTAACAAATACTTTAAGTACCATGAGTTCTCTTGCTCTTGGATCTCTTGCTCCTCCTTCTTCTTCCTCCACTTTTGCATGGGTGGAACCCTTGGTTAACAGCAGGAAGAGGAAACCTCCTTGTCGATTGACAAGGCCAAATTTTATGTTGTGGTAGCCTTGTTGAGCACTACTCCCCTGTTCCAGAAAAGAGAGCTAAAACAACTTTGAGGATACTTGACAGATGTCCAAGGCTAGCAATTTCTAGAGATGCAAAACATAAGGTGGATAAAGTAGAACAAGATCTATTAGCCTCGATCCGGAGCTCTCTAGGATTCCAATGGGAGAATCTACCCCGAGAGTGAAGTACATAACCTCCAGAAACTTGAAGAGCCAAGGTTATTGAGAGAGTAGAAAAGGTAAACGGACTATAGAGCATTTGGAGGAACAATCTCAAGTTCTTTCTAGCTTCATCAAGTCGTTATTATCTAAGGGCAAAGTTTTGGATCCTACTCCACCGTCGCCCTTCCGCCACCTATGATTCTTAGTCAAGATGAAGTTCAAATCATTAAAGACATACACATGTATTCCATCTACGAGAGAGCTATGGAAGTGATATGAAAACGTAATGTGCATTTTTGTCACTTTATAAGTTTCCAAAGATTGTGGTTTTCTTAACCAATTTTAAGTATTCTTGAATCCACAAATTGATTAAATTCTGATTATTTTGCATCCATAGAAGTGCGGAAAACTTGTATAGCAAATAAATAATCAGAAAAACTGAAAAGACTCAGATAACAAAAGAGATTGTTTACGGGGTTCGGAATTCCTACGTCCCCGGGTTCAGATTGAACCGATCCATTAATAATATTGAAATTCAAGTACAATAACTCTTACAAACAATCAATAATGAATCACAACCTGCAAATGAGCTGATCAATGTCCCAAGAACTCTGAAAAATAGCAGAAACTATCCCAAGAACGATCCGTGGCTCCTACAGTGTTTTCACAATGTGATCTCCCTGCAACTGTGTTAGAAAAACACCTACAAATGGAGATTTAAAAACAATATATGAAAAAAAATCATATGTCTGAGATCAGATCTGAATTCTAAACAATTTTCATGTTTACACCAAGTCACAATTCAGACTAGAAGTGCATTGAAATTCATGTTTTCCAACTGGCTGTCTTGAAGATCCCTGTTAAAATCTGCATTCAAAGCTTCCAAAAACAGGTTAAAAATCATCAAAAAAGATCAAACCTTACATCGTTGGAATCATCTCAGAATTCTCTACATTTCATATTTTTACTCCGAATGCCCAATCTGAGTGTACGGCCTTCAAAAATGGAGTTCTCTGCAATCTGGTCCTTAAGCTTCTTGCACAGACCTGTACCTCCTCCTATTCAAATAGAATATAGCTCCTTTTATATTGTTTAGGCGCCTCCTGGTATGATGGCTGGGCACCTATCCTTTTACTTGGCCCACCCGAGTTCCATTCCCCTCCTTGTCTTTTGGCTTATCCTTTTGGGAATAAAATCCCACATTGGGCGCATGGAAACTAGGATATGGGTTTAAATTAGAAGGTAGGTGCGCATTTCAAGTGGCAAGGAAGCCACCTAAGCCTATGTAATAGGCGCTTTGACTTGGGCGCATTTCTTGGGAGGCGCATGGCATATTTTTAGGCGCCCAATCCCTTAAATGGTGGACAGTTCAAAATAAGGCGTGGGAAGTTTTAAATATATGCGTGGCATTTGGAAATAAGGCGTAGAATATGAAAAGTGGTCTTATCAAGATCATATAATTTCGACCCAATTAATATAATGACATTCCAAATGAAATGTGGTAATAAAATACCACTTGTCGACCCTCGATAGGCAAATCGAGCGAATTCGACGAGTGGTGGCAAGCCACGTGGTGGCTTGTGGACCCACCACGTCGGCGATAATACCTTAGTCCACATGGCGGGCGGGCCCTCCGTAAGAAAGGCTTTTTGTCCACAAAAAGTTGTGTATCAACCCACAAAAACATGCTATCTCTTCCTGCATTGCACAAACACATACAAGAACCCAAAATAACATTATAGGTTAAATAAATGCAAATAGTTGATTAGCTAGTCACATAACCGATCAGATAATAACACCTAATTAAGCTAGTGTTCAACTGAAACGCTGCAACCCTGTCAACTCTACACACAATTGTGAATTTTCATACCCCATTGTAATGCCATCACAAATAACTGACCAGATAATAACACCCATTCTATTACGGAAAGCTAGTGTTCAACTGTCACTTTGTGATACGGTGATTACCAAAAATTACAATTCCATAACACAGATCAGTATACAAGACATCTAAACTGCCCACAATTAGGCTAGTGCCCACTGCCCATCTGAAACTGTAACCACTACAAGTATTCACTATCATAATATAATAGACTATCAACGCCCAAAAATGGCTATAGTCAATAATGAATCAACATGAATATGCCAAAAAACACGTGTGCCATCACAAATAATAAGTCGATAATAACACCCATCTATATGAAGCTAGTGTTCAACTCGACACTTTGTGATTACTACCGCAAGTTTCAAATTTATACATGCTACGATGCCTATCCCGCATAGTGTTTTCAACAATGGAACTACCAACCAACTGGGAAAACAAAACATGAGTATGATGAACCTATCACTCAAATCTTCTCTTGTTTGTTTCCATTCATTTTCAAAGCTTAAATATCAACTTAGGAACAAATCCTTATCAATCAACAGAATCCCTAAAATATAGCTCTAAAAAAATTTTGCTTGCCTACTATCAACAATTTCATCAGAGTGCAAATATAAAGTTAAGGAGTGTTTTTCCCAACCAATCACTTGGGTTTTTCCGTTTTGGTTGTTTTACCTCCTCAGTACCACATTGAGTTTTAGTTAGGTTTAGCACTATTGGTTTTACAATACTGTTCTTTTTAACAACTTTCCAATTTTGTTGTTTAGAACAAACCAACAAACCTGAACATCATGACCATTCCTATTACAATGGGAACAAAATTTAACTTCCCTATTTTTAGGAATCTTACCCATTTTACCATTCTTAGAACTCTGTTTACGAGAATGATTCCCCTGTTTAGGAGAGGTAACCTTCTTGCCATTTCTCGCCGTTCCTTGGTGAGATTGGTCTTTAGCACCTGCCTTATCATTCACAAAAGGCGTTAACTTCTTAATCAAATTTTTCCTCTTCCAACAATATGCAACAGAATGATTAGTACCTTCACAAAATGTGCAAGGGAAAGCATATTTCTGCCTACCAAAACTATATTGTTCCAACTGAAAGAGTGTATTAGAAGTTTTAGGATTTGATTTTCCCTTAGTGCTATTTTTAGTGTAAGTGGAAGGAGGTGGAATCTGATTACCTCTTTTACCTGTTTTCTTACACCTTTCATTGTTCCTCCTGATGGCGGAATCCTGCAATTCTAGTGGTGTAGATCCTTGGCTGTTGGAAGCTTGTCTTCCTTCAGCTGCTTTGGAACTTTCTCCAATTTCCATTTTCCCACTAGAGTAACCCAAACCTGCAAACCGAGGCTGATCCTCTACCCTCGCATCTTTGGTTAGCATCACCTTGTCCATTTTTACCAAGGCCTATTCCGTTAAATCCCATCTTAACCATTAGCTTAGACCCAATTCCCTTAGTGTGTTTTTCAAACCGAACCAAAGGAACATCCGAAACCGAATGAGAGGAAGAATTAAAATGTGAACTACTTACGGTGCAATCTGTCATAGTACCTACATCTACTTTGGAAAGAATTTCGTTCTTGTGTTCACCTTGTTGCAGCTTTTCCAAGAGGGCATCCTTGGTCCGTATTTCTTCCTGCAACTCTTTAACAAAGCCCATCAACTTCTTTCTCTCTTCAAGCATCTTGTTGACATACTCCTCTTTCTTGGTTATAGAGGATTGTGGCTCAGATTTTAACCGCACGATTTCCTCTTCTAAGGAATAAAAATTAGCTCTCAAGAAAGAGTTTTCTTCTTAGAGTTGGCGGTTTATGGCTTCAAGCTCATCCAATTGCTCTTGTTTGGATGACTTGCCCATGATTCCTCGGTTCCTGCAAACACAACCTGTACTTCCCAAAACTGCACACTACAAAAGAAGATTAACAAGCCCCAAAATGTCTGCACACTGAAAACTGAAATCAATACTGAAACTGAAGCCAAACACAATTAGAAGCTAATCCGGCAATCTAACTGCTCTGATACCAAACTTGATCTGAAAACGTAATGTGTATTTTTATCACTTTATAAGTTTCCAAAGATCGTGATTTTCTTAACCAATTTTAAGTATTCTTGAATCCACAAATTGATTAAATTCTGATTATTTTGCATCCATAGAAGTTCGGAAAACTTGTATAGAAAATAAATAATCAGAAAAAAACTGAAAAGACTCAGATAACAAAAGAGATTGTTTACGGGGTTCGGAATTCCTACGTCCCCGGGTTCAGATTGAACCGATCCATTAATAATATTGAAATGCAAGTACAATAACTCTTACAAACAATCAATAATGAATCACAACCTGCAAATGAGCTGATCAATGTCCCAAGAACTCTGAAAAATAGCAGAAACTGTCCCAAGAACGATCCGTGGCTCCTACAAGTGTTTTCACAGTGTGATATCCCAACAACTGTGTTAGAAAAACACCTACAAATGGATATTTAAAAACAATCTATGAAAAAAAATCATATTTCTAAGATCAGATCTGAATTCTGAACAATTTTCATGTTTACACCAAGTCACAATTCGGACTAGAAGTGCATTGAAATTCATGTTTTCCAACTAGCTGTCTTGAAGATCCCTGTTAAAATCTGCATTCAAAGCTTCCAAAAACAGGTTAAAATTCATCAAAAAAGATCAAACCTTACATCGTTGGAATCATCTCAGAATTTTCTACATTTCATATTTTTACTTTGAATGCCCAATCTGATTGTACGGCCTTCAAAAATGGAGTTCTCTGCAATCTGGTCCTTAAGCTTCTTGCACAGACCTGTACCTCCCACCTATTCAAATAGAATATAGCTCCTTTTATATTGTTTAGGCGCCTCCTGGTATGATGGCTGGGCGCCTATCCTTTTACTTGGCCCACCCGAGTTCCATTCCCCCTCCTTGTCTTTTGGCTTATCCTTTTGGGAATAAAATCCCACATTGGGCGCATGGAAACTAGGATATGGGTTTTAATTAGAAGGTAGGTGCGCATTTCAAGTGGCATGGAAGCCACCTAAGCCTATGTAATAGGCGCTTTGACTTGGGCACATTTCTTGGGAGGCGCATGGCATATTTTTAGGCACCCAATCCCTTAAATGGTGGACAGTTCAAAATAAGGCGTGGGAAGTTTTAAATATATGCGTGGCATTTGGAAATAAGGCGTAGAATATGAAAAGTGGTCTTATCAAGATCATATAATTTCGACCCAATTAATATAATGACATTCCAAATGAAATGTGGCAATAAAATACCACTTGTCGACCCTCGATAGGAAAATCGAGCGAATTCGACGAGTGGTGGCAAGCCACGTGGTGGCTTGTGGACCCACCACGTCGGCGATAATACCTTAGTCCACACGGCGGCCGGGCTCCCCTCCGTAATAAAAGTTGAGCCTCTTGTTCCCGAGCACCTTTATTTTTTATGCTCGTCGAAGACCGGTGGTTGAAAACCAACAAACAACTCCCTTTTGCCTTTTCGCCACGTGTCGCAGCGCGATTGGTCCATTATTGACCAGTTGACTAGAGTTGACTTTCCGTTGACCGAACTTTGACCGGACATATCTAGAGCTCCCGATGTCCGTTTGTCGCGTTCTTATAGTCGTTGGAAAGCTCTCGAGATGATCTTCTGCACTGACACCATTTAGGAATGTTTAGGGAACATTTTCAAAATGATCCCCCGATCGGGAAGCCATGGTAGATGACATGATCATTACAAGTTTGAATTTCATTATAGAAGCCTTCAAACTCAATGAGAAGGTGACTAATCTGCAACAAAAGCTCTCCTCTGCAATTGGGACCATGGATAAAGAACTTAAACTTTAGAGTAGCTGCATAGTGGATCTTCACCTAATGGGATAGGCTAATGAAAATATATTGATGGCCAACAAGGTTTTTGATGATGCCAAAGACAATTTGTCAAGGTCATGGGTTTTCAACGTGGAATGGAAAATAAAAGTTCTAGAGGAAGCTTTAGGAGAGTTGAGGAACAGTTGGCAGAAAGGTGAAGCCTTCAAAACTTGTGTTTTATCCGCCTTCAAAGATATTCACTGTCATCTTCACGATGAAACTTCAGGTGTTCCTTTTTCCCTCCATGAAATTAAAACTCAATTCAGGGCATTTGTTAAAGAAAAGTTGTTCAAGGAGGAGTTGATTACCAAAGAGAAGATAAAGGATATTTTCTCTCTTCAATCTACTATTGAATAGGCTAATAAATAATACCATGCACACACTTTGAGTTTGATAAGGAGATGGAGAAATTCCTAGGTACTTGGACTTAAGATACTACTAACACATCACCACACGAGGAGAGAGACATAGCGGAAGCATTGAAAAAGTTCTGACAATGAATCCTCAAGTTGGTGGGCCCTCCTCAAAGCAATAAGTAGTTGTTTTCCCTTCCAAAGCTTCTCCCTTCCCTCTTTTTCTCAAATTGGGATTTTTGAAAGTGTTGAGTAAAAAAGTAATCAATACAAAAAGATCTTTCTTTCTATGTCTATCTAGTCTTGTTCTTTCATTACTATTTGTTAAATGCTATCGAATCATTTATACGTGTTACGTCAAGAAGCTTTGTATTCATGTAGATGTAATTTCTAGAACTTTATGTCTTTGAAATAACATCTTTTTGTCTCAAATGCAAATGGTTCATGCTCCAAATAATTTCATTCGATATGCATAAGGAATTATTTTGTTATCTATATTTCTTGAGAGTGCCTTTCTGCCCCTTCCCACTACTTAATTCCTCTATCCTTTTGTATTGATGATCTATTCTATTTTAACACTTTCATGATATCCGAGTTCCTCATTAAAACTATACATTGTACATGTGTAAATAAGTTTTTGCCTTTAAATAAGGGAACCTCTCCCATTAAAGAGGAGGGAATTTCTGTCCCCTAACTGTTGTTCTCAATAAATTCCTTATTTGATGACCAACACGCTTAAATGTGTGATCAAGGTTATACACTCACGTTTTATGCCGAGGGTTGTGAAATTAGAAAGAAGGATACAGGTAATTGGGTTGCGGATGCAAATAGAACAAGTAACAACTTGTACATGCTAAGTGATGTGAAGGGAGAAAAGTGTTGCATGATTCAAATTGATGAAAGTTGGTTATGGCACAAGAGATTGGGTTGCATTAAGTTTGAAAACATGGTAAAAATCAGCTCAAAACATGCAAAGTGAGAAATTTACCCAATATCACAAAACCGCAAAGTACTATCTCGCAGACAAAGGTCAACATGGGAAGCAAACAAGGGTCAGATTTAGGACAAAGGAGTACTCTACAATGAAGCCATTAGAGCTAATTCATACTGATCTATGTGGGCCAACAAAAACAAAAAGCTTGCAAGGTGATTCTTATTTTATGTTATTAATTGATGACTTTACTAGAATGACATGGGTTGCATTTCTAAAAGAAAAATCAGAAGCTTTTGATCAATTCAAAAATTTTAAAGCTTTGATTGAGAATGAGACAAACTCTAGGATTAAGTGTTTGAGATCAGATAGAGGAGGTGAATTTATGTCTAACAAATTTGATGAGTTTTGTGAAGAGCATGGAATCAAAAGACAATTTTCTGTAGCAAGAACACCACAATAGAATGGTGTAGTTGAACGGAAAAATAGAACAAGGCAGAAATGGAAAGAACAATGCTAAATGAGTCCAAGTTACTAGATGATTTTTGGAGAGAGGTAGTGTACACAACGGTGTATATTCTGAACAGAGTACAGATTCGAGTAAACATAGAAAAGACACCATACGAGCTATGGAAGGGAAGACCAGCTTCCATGAAACACTTCAAAGTGTTCGGAAGTAAGTGCTACATTAAGAGAGATGATGAAGATGAGCTCGGTAAATTTGATTCTAGAGCAGATGAGGGCATATTCCTTGGTTATTCATCGAGAAGCAAGGCTTACAGGTGCTATAACAAGAGACTACAGAAAGTAGTGGAAAGTATAAATATAAAAGTCGATGATTGGAATACGAAGAAGAAAATAAGACACTCAATGGTGTAAAAGAGGATGAAGAAATCAGATCCGAGAAAGAAGAAGAAGAAGAAGAATCTGAATGAGAAAACACAAAGGCGCCATCCAAATTTGTCCGGAAGAATCATACAATGATCAAATAATTGGAAATAAATATAATGGAGTCTGCATAAGGAGAAGACTAGCAAGTGCACCACAAGAGGTAAACTTTTCCTTATTGTCAAAAGTTGAACCGAGTAATTTTAATGAAGCTAGCAAGGATAATTTTTGGATAAAAGCCATGGAAGAAGAACTTAATCAGATAGAAAAGAATGACACATGGGAGTTAGTACCAAGGCCAAAGGACAAGAATATCATCAAGATACCAAGTGGGTCTTTAGAAACAAGATGAATGAAGAAGGAGAAGTAGTGAAACAAGGCCAAATTAGTATGCAAAGGGTACTCACAAGTTGAAGGCATTGATTTACGTGAGACATTTGCACTGCCGTTGCTCGTATGGAGGTGGTAAGAATGTTTTTAGAATTTGTTTTTTCAAGAATTTTAAAGTTTATCAAATGGATGTAAAATAAACATTCTTGAATGGAAATTTAGAGGAAGAAGTTTATATAGAGCAAAAGAAGGTTTTATTATATCGAAAATTCAGATTTTGTGTGCATGTTAAAAAAGGCTCTTTATGGTTTGAAACAAGGTCCTAGAGATTGGTACTCTAGAATCGATAAGTACTTGTAGGAACAAGGATTCAAAAAGGGAATTATGGATAGCGATTTGTACATCAAGACAAAGGAGAACATCAAGTGATAGTTGTGGTTTATGTGGATGACATTATTTTTGAAGTGGTGCAGGAGACTATGAAAAGAATTTGCAGAGGAGATGCGGAAGGAGTTTGATATGTCTATGCTTGGTGAGTTGTCTTATTTTCTTTGTTTGTAAATTCAACATTCTAGTAAAGGCATTTTTATTTCACAAACCAAGTATATAAAGGAGATGTTGAAAAAGTTTAGAATGGAAGATTACAATCCAGTTAGTACACCCATGATTATAGGTTACAAGTTCAAGTAAGAATTATGATTCTCCTAATGCTAATTAGACCTCAGTATAGGTCCATGATAGGTAGCTTGCTATATACCACAACATCTAGACTAGATATTATGCAGGTTGTTGGATTAGTTGCACGGTTTTAGGTGGCACCAAAGGAAACTCATGTGGCAGCAGTAAAAAGAATTTTCAAATATTTGAAAGGTACGTTGGATTATGGTTTATGGTATCCAAAGAGTGATGATTTCACTCTTATAGCATTCACAGATGCAGATTGGGCAGGAAGTGTTGATGATAAGAAAAGTACAAGTGGGGGAGATTTTTATCTTGGTGACAGATTAGTGTCATGGTTCAGCAAGAAACATGCCTCAATTTCATTGTCTACAACAGAGGCAGAGTATATTGCAGCAATGACATGTTGTACACAAGTGCTTTGGATGAAGCAAACATTGAAGGACATGAAGGTAGAATATGAGCATCCTATTTCCATTTTCTATGACAATATGAATGCTATTAACATCTCAAAAAATCGAGTCATGCATTCCAGACAAAACACATTCCCATTAAGTATCATTTCTTGAGAGAGAAAGTTGTAGATTAGCAGGTGAAATTAGAATATGTTGGGACTAAGGATCGATTGCTGATATATTTATGAAACCCCATCGAAGGAATCTTTTGAGTCACTCGGATAGAAGTTAGGAGTGATTCCTGTCACTCTTACTCATTGACTATCTCTGGGGGAGTATGGACATCGGGGAGCTACACATTGCAGTATCTTCATCTCCGAGTACAGGTTCAAGTGACAAGTTCAGTCATCCCCTTGCCATTGATGTCAAAGGGGGAGAATTGTAGAATGGGGGAGAGTTGCATAGAACATGTACAATGCAACAAAGACAGTAAAGAGCTATGAGGTAGAAAGTTAGATTTCAGAGCAAACAGGTTTTCATGTCTATTTTTAGCAGGGGTTTGCCATCAATGACAAAGGGGGAGTTTGTTTCATTCATGTCAAAGGTACTGAGATTAGTGTTGATGAAAATATTGAGGTTTGAATATTTGTTTAATATTCAACATTACAACATTAGTGTTCGTAAAATATTTATCCATGTCAAAATTAGTGTGATGTCAAAATTTGAATATTTTAATATTCAACATCACCAAGGAATCTTACAACACATGGCGGGATGTGTAAGAGATTTTATGACACGTAAGAGATTCTATGGCAGCTTATGACGCGTAAGAGATTCTATGACAACTTATGACGCATAAGAGATTCTATGACAACTTATGACACGTAAGAGATTCTATGACAACTTATGACGCGTAAAATATTTTATGACAATTTATGATGCGTAAGAGATTCTATGATGCGTAAGAGGAGTTACTCTTACATGTGTAAGAGAATATTGCTATTTGGAGAAAATATTTAATATTTGGAGCAAATTGGCCCATGGTATGGGCACATGGTTTTAGGGAAACCACAAGTGGTTTTTCCTCTCCTTCTTTCTATATAAGCAAGTGTTGTGTGCACATTTTGAGTAGAGCGAGAAAGAGAGCATTTTGCATGAGTGTGATATGTATGTGAGCTGATATTATAAATCTCTTAAGTGAGTATGAGTATGTGAGAGAGAGAATATAAAAGGAGAAATTATCATTGATTTGTACTGCAGATTTTCCTGGAGTGGGTGCTTCAGATTGGGGATTGGTGTCTCTAGAAGTTGGTGCTTTGAATAAGAGATTGCACAGTCAGTGGTGTTTGCATTCAAGGGCTGAATTGGTGTTCGGCTTGGAGATTGGTGTCTTCTATGAGTGGGTGCTCACACTTTGTAAACACTATTTTTTTGGCTGGATTTGGACAGTAGATCCAAGCAGTCTCTTTTGGTGGATGTAGCCCACACTGGGTGAACCATGGTATATCTGGTGTTATGTGCATTTGATTTTTGTGTGTGCTCTCATTTTACTTTCAAATTTGAATATCTTGTTAAGTGTGAAAAAGAAAATTAATAAGTTGGAGAATTTTTTTCTTGTCGGAATACTAATTTACCCCTCTCGCATTCCCGTGCTTCTAACAAAAAGGAGTGTGTTAGTGGACTTCACGTTTCTGCTTACGCTTAGTGACATAGTGTCATTGTGACATAGTTAGTTGAGAAAAATAAAGATGTAGAGCCCATGGTGGCCTCCAATTCTACTCCAAAACCCAAAAGCCCGATGAATTAAGGAAAAATATTTTCAGGCGGGCACATGAAAAAAATGATTTTTTCTTATTTTGGGAAATATTTAATCAAGTTAGAGGTCACCACATAAAGGGCATATGCGATTTTTGCTTCGTCACGACTAATTCATCTCTCGCATCGATGTCTTGTCGGTTGTCGATGGGGTGGACCATTCCGCATGTGCAAACACCTTTCGGCATAATGGAGTTTTTGATTTCCAAGTTATAGTTTTTTAAATTTATCGTAATGTTGTGTGCCATTATCATTTTTTTAATAGAATAAGTGTACTATAGAAAAATCAGCATATGCAAAGTTAGTACACATTTTAGATTTGTTTTTAAGAGCATTTGATATAGATATTTTGTAGTTTGATAATATTGTGGTTGAAAACATATTATAGGAATCAAATAGCTTCAAAAGTATCATCAACCGATCTTATATACATGATACGACTTGGTCGATAGGCATTCGATATAGATATTCCTTAATTTTAAAATAAAATATCTGAAAATCACTCAATTGAATTTTAATGTAAAACCACTTTCTACATCTACGTAATTTTAATATATTATAAATTAAATTTTGTTTTATGCAAATAATTTAAAAGAAAAGTGATGCTTTTATTTTGTCGAAGATAATTAACATTATTGTTTATAACTAACATTTATTTTTTTGTTACTATTTATAAATGCAATCTCCATGTATTTAACAAGAACATAAAATTTGAATGGGAAAAATGGACCCATGTCTAACAAACCGACCACCCGGTTAGGTGCTCCTCAAAACCCGCAGCAGACGCGGAGAGAGATGCATCCAAGGCGCCCAAATAATGATTTGTATATTGCTATGTTTGATAATACAAAGAGCAAGCCTTATATAGGCTGCGAGAGAGGGAGCCACGGCAGAAACAGTTACATAACTGTTTATTAAACAAATACAAACTAAAATGTATTAATGCGCTAACATTCCCCCCCTTAATACATTGCTCTTACAAATGTACCCCCTAAACAAATCAAACTTCACCTTGCCGAGAGGCTTGGTGAGAATATCTGCAACCTGAAAATCAGTAGGGCAGTACTGGAGCTGAATTTGGTGGTTCAAGACCTGTTCACGAATGTAGTGACATTCGACCTCAATATGCTTTGTTTGTTCATGGAAAACAGGATTCTTCACAAGCTTCAACACACCTTGATTGTCGCAGTGAATGATGGGAGGTTTCTCTTCAGGAATCCCTATATCTGCAAGAATGCGACGTAACCAAATTGCTTTCACACACACTCTCGTGCGTGCAAGTGTGGTATTCAAATTTAGTGGATGAGAGAGCAACAACAGCTTTTCTTTCTTGCTGATCCACGAGATAGGTCCAGATCCGAGATGAAAACATATCCTCAAGTGGATTTCCGTCATCAACGGATCCCCGCATAGTCCGAGTCTCAGATATCCCCGTAAGAAGAACTGAGTGTTCTTCCGATACTCCAAACCAAAGTCAACTGTACCTCGGACATATCTCAACACATGCTTTGCTGCTATCCAATGACATTTCTTCGGCTCCTGCATAAATCTGGCGAGATAGCTCACAGCAAAGCAAAGATCTGGTCTGGTATAAGTCAAGTAAATGAGACTCCCCACAAGCTGCCTGTAGTGAGTGCCATCTACCTGTGGTGAATCCTGGAATCTAGATAGTTGCAAACCTTTTTCCATAGGTGTGGACATTGGTTTACAATCTGACATCCCATACTTTTCCAGGAGTGTCTTGGCATATTTCATCTGGGAGACGAAGATATGATTCTTCTTCTGCCATATCTCTAAGCCAAGACAATAGTGAAGTAGCCCCAAATCAGTCATGTCGAAGGATTTCTTCAGATCATTCTTTACATCATCTACAAGATTGTCAGAACTTCCTGTGATCACAAGATCATCTACGTACAAAACCAGAATGAAAATCTCTGTTCCTACCTTCTTGATATACAAATTTGTATCTGAGGGGCTACGAGTGAATCCATGCTGCAATAGGTGATCATCAATTTTTATATACCATGCCCTAGGTGCTTGTTTGAGTCCATAAAGAGACTTTATCAGACGACATACCTTGTGTGGTTGATGCTCGTCTACAAACCCTTCAGGTTGGGCCATGTACACTTCTTCTTGTAGATCACCATTTAGAAAAGCACTCTTGACATCCATCTGCTGAAGTTTCCATCCATTTTGTGCCGCCAAAGGTACATACAACTCGATGGTTTTGATCTTCGCAAAGTGGGCAAAGGTCTCGTCATAGTCAATTCCTTCACCGAGCATAACCCTTTCGCAACAAGTCGTGCTTTGTGTTTGTCGATCAACCATCGCTTTATATTTTGTTTTGAAAATCCATTTGCAGCCAATGGATTTCTTACCTGGAGGCAGATCGACAAGTTCCCACGTCCGATTCTGAATCAGGGAATCATATTCAGCATCCATAGCCTGTTTCCACTGTGGTTGGTCTAATGCCTCACGAACAGTGTCAGGTTCGGTGCTCTCAACAACTGAACTCATGAGTGCAAAATTTACCTCATGTCTAGCTTGACTTCGTGTTCTAACTCCCGTAGAAGTACCAGGAAGTGAGTTCAGGTGTGCATCCCTGATAGTACTCTGGACCCATTTCAGACATTGGTGCTGCTGATGTGAAGATGTGTTTTCCAGTGTGCCAAGATCAACGAACAAGTCTCCACTCAGCTCTTCTTCTCTCTGAGAAGAATCATCTTGCTCATCATCTGGATGTGTGAGCAATCTATGTGACGAGGTCGGTACTGGATCTCCATGTGTGGCAGGAGTCAAAGGACGACTCATCACATACCACATCTCGACTCTCATAGATCTTCTTCGCCTCGTGATCCATGAGACGATATGCCTTTGAGGTAGCACTATACCCCAAGAAAAGACATGGCGTTGTCTTGGATCGATCTTCTTCCTTCTCTTATCTGGAACATGCATATATGCAAGACAACCAAAACTCTCAAATGATGAATAGAAGGTTTACGACCACCCATACCTCTTCAAAGGTGTCTTGTTCTCGCAAGATCTTCGTGGGTGCCTGGCGGTTGAGTAGATACACCGCTGTCTGGATTGCTTTTGCCCAAAACGATCCTCCAACTTGGCGGTCAAGAGCATACAACGAGCCATCTCCATAATAGTCCTGTTGTGGCACTCGGAAATCCTGCCTGTTGGGGCGTGTAGGGTGCAGCCAAATGTGCCGAATGCCATGCCGCTTGTGTATGCTAAGAACTTTTCGACACAAATTCCCCACTGATCTGGAGCGAGGAGAAGAAGAGGCTTCCTGATCGCCCGGTGGCTTCTGGTAGAAGGTTTGGAAATTTGCAAGTGCCTCACTCTTCTTCCGAAGGAAATATACCCACATTTTTGTGAGTAATCATCAATGATGAGCTGAAAGTATGCAAAACCTAGAAGCTAGCCGGCAGGGTCCACACATGATCGGGTGTGAACGACCAAGATGCTCAGAGAATGATAAGAGCTCGCTTGAATGGACTCTATGTTGTTTGCCCGCAAGACATCCCGAGAAAACAGGTAAGGAATGGGAGAGTGGAGGAAGCCCTCTTGCCATTTCCTTCGCACTGAGCTGATGCAGAGCCCCGGCAGAAAGATGACCATATCGAAAGTGCCAAAGTGTAGTGGACTCGCCGTTGATGCAGAGAGAGCAACGCTAGATGAAGTGACCGCATCCAGTGCAAATAGACGGCCCTTCAGAAATGCTTGAGCAATGACTGGACTCTCCTTGGGAAATGATGCAGGACTTGACCCCTTTCTCAACAAAGAATTCAACCTGCATTCGATGGTTAAGAAGTTGACTTACGTGAGAAAAAAGATTTGAAGTCAAACCTGGAACATATAGCACCTTTGTGAGTGTACATCTTCGTGTTCCAAGAGGAATGATGACATCACCAATCCCTGCTGCAATATACTCTTGATTGTCTGCAATGGTGATCCGATCTCCAAAGGCCTGGTCACTCGAGTATGGAACAACTTCTTTTTGCATGGGCCATGGTTTTTGGCGCCGAATCAATCAACCGACATCTTCTCGATGGCCTGTGAAGTCTCGTGAGACTAGAACAATGTCGAATGAGTCGATCTCGTACCTCTTCATCGGAGGTGGCATCCTCGCCGAGCAAAGCAATGTGGCCCTTCGCCTCGATTATGAGCATGCCATCGAGATTTCTTGGAATATCCTTAGCCAGAAGTTCTCTCTTCGCCAGAGTTTCCATACTTGCGACCATTGTAATAATAGTTCGCAGTCGTGTGCGTATCCATGGAGCAAATGTGGCACCATCGATCCGCCTTGTGATTATGCTGCGGGGGTGGCCAGCTGGTGGTGGGAAGAAGATGGCTCATGAGCATGCCGCTTCGATTCTGGGGGCTGATCCCTTTCCGAGGCTTATGTTTTTGCCTCGTGATGAGAGCCTTGTCTTCGAAGGCTTCTTAAACATTTTGCATGGCTTCTTCCTGCTGGAGATAATTCACCAGTGGTGCAAAACTCACCTCCTATTGAGTGATTGTCAACGTGGTGATCAATGTCCAAACCGGGAAGGAAGAGCTCGCAGGTGAGCGGGACTAAGAACTTGTCATCCACTCGGTTCACCGAGTGCAGAGAGTTTCTACACGTAACTCGCCTACACGCCGCAAGAAGGCTTCTACTGATTCGCCATCATGCATACTCATCGTATGAAGCTTTGTCTGAAGTTGCAACTTTGTCGTCAGATTCTTAGCTTCGTAGATGGTACACAATGCGCTCCATGCCCGAGAAGAAGTGGTTGCTTCCCGAATGTATGGCTGCACCTCATCGTAAAGACTCGTGGTGATGAGCATTAGCGCTTTCTTATCAGCCTTTTCATATTTTTCCAACAGATCATCGTCTCGTGGGAGGGCGTCTTTGCCAGAGACAATCCCCCAAAGATCTTCGAATTGAAGAATCGTCCACATTTTGGTTTTCCATGCGGGAAATTTGGCCCTTTCAAGAGTTGGGCATCGATAGCAATATTTTTGGAGCAGACATTTTCAAAACTCAAAAATGTATTTTATTTATTTATTTATTTTTCAAAAATGGCTACAATGCTTATCAAGGAATCTGTCTCAAGATGGGCTCTATAGGCTCGTGCAAAGTGAGACGCCGACGCTCATGTGGGCATTCTATTTCACGTTCGTCATCTCGCATCATAACCACGTTCAAGTTCTCGCACGAATCCACCGTGGCTTGACATCGAACGTCGAACCAAAAATATTCCAATAGTCCTCGCGCACAATCTCGCCAAAGAGAATGTTCCCAAGTGTTGTGTAGCTGTTGACCAAGGCAAAGAATAGCCCAATGGTGTCTTCATTGTCATTCAATGCCCAAATATTTGGTGCATTGCATTGCAGGCATCCGAAAACCGAGACATACACCCACACACACGCTTTGCAATTTGCTCGACTTTGCTTACACGCATGCAGATTTGGATGGTAATTCACGTGGTTCTACAGCAAAGATGATTCTTCTTGTCTTCCACGCTCCAAGGACAGCACACAACTTGTTGTTCCTCCACGCACAGCCACAGCTTCCTCGCAGGCAGAGACCTCTTCTCTGAATCTCCACGCATAGCAAGCATCCACGCACAAAGTTCAAGACAAAGAATTCCAAAAAATCTCCACACACAAAGAAGCATCCACGCACAGAAGAGGATGCACCAAGAACTCCCACGCACACGCAGTTCTTCTTCGCCTCCACGCTCCGATACCAATGAAGGTGCTCCAAATAATGATTTGTATATTGCTATGTTTGATAATACAAAGAGCAAGCCTTATATAGGTGCGAGAGAGGGAGTTGCGCTGTAAATCAGCTACATAATCGTTTATTAAACAAATACAAACTAAAATGTATTAATGCGCTATGAAAGATCATAAATGGTGTTTGGACTTGTCATTTTCCATTAATAATAATATAAATGGCATTTTAGAGTTGTGAGTTTCCTTGCATAATAATACAAAGCACTTTATAGTCCTCACAAATAACCACTCGGCCGCCAAGTGTAAGGCTCAAATACTTTCGTGACGTTGTCAACCGATTGATTTCCATTGTCGCCGTTTCTCTTTCCGAGTCAAACAGAGGAGGCGTTTCCCCATAGTGAAAATGATTTTCGATGTACTTAGAGATTGGTTATGAGTGTAAGTGCTAAAGTAAAATCATTCCCCAATTTCATGAATGTAATTATTTTAAATTATCATATCTTGATGATTCCCCTAGGTTTTATGAGTTATGGCACACGAAGTTTAATAAAGACTATGAATTAAGACACATGATGAAGAACAATAAAAATAAACATATCACTTTCTAGCCACGTACAACTTCGTATTAATAAATATGTCAATTTATACTCCCCGAAATAATTATTCGAGGTTGTTGAAGGTCAAGAAGAAAATTGATGTCAAGTGGATGTTGATAATCAAGAGAACTTGGACGATCGAATTATAAGTTTTCATCCCCCGGGAATTCTCATTCGTCAAACACGACTTTTGGCATAATTACATGTGGACGATGAAGGGCCGAGGAGTATAAATCATTGGCTTCCGGTCAATTATGTATTTTATATCTCACTTCAATTCCCTAAATCTGCCTTGGAATAAGGAAAATATTTACACGATGATCCCGTTAATCTTCTTAGAAATAAAGGAAAATATTTACATTATTTAGAGGATTCAACCTTTACATTATTTAGAGGATTCAACCAAATGCCATGATGAAAAGAATAAATATCAGCCAAAGAAAGGGAAAATTTCATGTTATAATACATGCAAACCGAGTCTTTTATGATAATGGTAATAAATGAAACAAAATACTCGTGATTGCATCCAGAAAACACCAGAGGCATATTGAATGGAAGGAAGGTTTTCTCCGAATGGAAGGAAGGCGATTCTGAAATCGTTTCAATCCCGAATTGATAAAAGAGTAAAAGCCTTAAATATCACTCATTTATTCCCTAGTTATTAATCTATGGAATATTGACGTCACCTGTTGCATACACCATGAGAGACCTCTCTCGCGTCCCTACAACAATTAAGACTTTCTTGCAGAAACACTTACAAGCGTAGGGAGCTAGAAAATACGTAAAGTGACAGGATGTCACATTGGCCATGTAGAGAACACGAAAGGGCGAGAGGTGTAGAGAACAAGATAAACCACAATTTATTTTTTGGGAGACTACATCCCCGTAGAAAATCTACGCCTTATACAACAAACAACATAAAAGAAATAAACAGTAATACTTAAATAGCTTGCATAAACATATGAATATTCAAACCAGCACTGCACTGCAGTATTGTGCATAATCTTCATTAATAAAAGCTTCATCATACTGAGCTTCAGCTCTTTACAATTGTGCATGCAGCTGTGTGCTTTTAATACACATCCTTCCTCGCTTGTGCAGATTTCACACCTTTGTGTGTGCATACAAAGCAATTACAATTGCTGTTATTTAAATAGAATAACTCACCCACTAAATGACTCTTCAACTCGAGCATTCTAAATTTAAACTCATGCTTTAAAACAGTTGCATGCTATGCATGATTTAAAACAGATTTATTTGAATTAAATCTAATGATAAAAATAAGATAAAGCTAACTTAACTAAAGCAAGACTAAAGCTAAAATTAGCTTTCCTAAAAAAGCTATAGTTGGAATTAAATATGCATCACATGCATATTTCCAACACTCCCCCTTAATTTCAAACTGTAGCTTTCACTCTTCTAGAGTTGTGTTTGCTTTTTCAGATCTGCCATGTGCAGGATCACATACTCCCAAACAATCTCTCAAATATTCAAAAACTTCTTTTGCTAAAGCTTTTGTAAAAATGTCTGCAAACTGATCTTCAGATCTACAAAATTCAAGATGAATTTCCTTGTTGTTTACCAGCTCCCTGATGAAATGATACCTCGTATCAATATGCTTGCTCCTCTTATGAAAAACATGATTTTTGGACAACGCTATGGCTGAGTTGTTGTCACAAAAAATCTGTGTAGCTTCCACTTGTTTCTGTTGTAAATCTGACAACACTCTTCTCATCCAAACAGCTTGACATGCTGCTCCTGTTGCTGCTACATACTCTGCTTCTGCTGAAGATAACGTGACAATGGGCTGCTTCTTTGATGCCCATGAAACCACTCCTGTTCCAAAGTGAAAAGTATAGCCGGATGTACTTTTCCGATCATCTATACTTCCAAAGATTGTCACTATCTGCAAAACCAATGAGTTTGAACTCATCTGAACTTGAATAAAGAATTCCATGATTTCTTGTTCCACGTACATACCTCAAAATTCTTTTTCCAGCTTGCCAATGTGAATCTTTTGGAGATTCCATGAACCTTGATATGAGGCTCACACCATACATGATATCAGGCCTTGTGGCCGTCAAATACATAAGACTTCCAACCAACTTTTTAAACAATGTTGGATCCACAAATGATCCTTCATCCTCTTTGCTCAACTTCAAACCTACTACAACTGGTGTTGGCACTGGCTTACAATTCAACATGTTAAACCTTTTCAAAACATCATTTGCATACTTTGCTTGTGAGATAAAAACTTTACCTTCTGATTGTTGAACTTCAATACCCAAAAAGTAATGCATAAGACCAAGATCTGTCATCTCAAACTCCTTCTTCATGGCTGATTTGAATGACTCTATAGATAGATTTCCAGTAATGATCAAATCATCTACATATAAACAAACAATTAAAATTTTACCTTGCTCATTTATCTTGGTGTATAAGGTAGGCTCACTGCTGCTCCTACTGAAACCATTCTCAATCAAATAAGAATCTATTCTATTGTACCAAGCTCTAGGTGCTTGCTTGAGACCATAGAGTGCTTTCTTCAATTTGTATACTTTTCCTTCATGACCTTCAATCTCATAACCTTCTGGCTGATTTACATAAACTTCCTCTTCAAGGAATCCATTTAAGAATGCTGATTTAACATCCATCTGATAAATAGGCCATTTGTTTTGAGCTGCAATTGCTAAAACCATTCTTACCGTATCCAAACGTGCTATTGGTGCAAATGTTTCGTTGTAGTCAACTCCATATTGCTGCGTAAAACCTCTTGCAACCAGCCTTGCTTTGTGCTTTTGTACTTTTCCATCAGCATTGTATTTTGTCTTGTAGACCCACTTGACTCCTATCACGTCCTTTCCTTTTGGAAGATCCATTAGCTCCCACGTTTGATTCTTCTCTATAGCATCAATCTCATCATCCATGGCTTTTTCCCAAACTTCATTCTTTATAGCCTCTTCGTAATATACTGGATCTGCAACTTGAGAAAATAATGCAAAAACTGAAAATGAATTAGTTGTATCAACATTATAAATCTCACTTAGACTTCTTGTTTTCCGCTGCGTAGGAGCATTTGATGCAGGACTACTTTCTGGTGATGGAGTAGCTTCTGGTGTTCCCTGTGGTGTCTCTTGCATGACTGAAGATGGCTGAAATCTTGGTGACCTCCTGACTGTAGATGGAGGTGTAGCTTGTGCTACAACTTGTGGTGCATGTCCAAGATTTGTAGATACAGTAGCTTGTTCCTCTAAAGTTTCATCTGTCATATCATCATGTGGAATAGATGTTGCTATACTCACTGTTTTCTCTATACTTCCATCCCATGCTTCATTCTCAATAAACTGTACATCCCTGCTGATCACAACCTTTCCAGTGACTGGATTGTACAACTTGTATGCTTTTGTATTCTCTGAATACCCAACAAAAATACATTTTTCTCCTTTGTTGTCTAACTTCTTCCTTAGTTCATCAGGTACATGTGCATATGCTACACAACCAAAAACTCTGAAATGTGAAACACTGTGTTTCCTATTAGTCCATGCTTGTTGAGGAACCATGTTCCTAACAAGTTTCGTTGGACACCTGTTCAAAATATAAACAGAAGTTGCTACTGCTTCTGCCCAATACTCATTTGGAAGATGTTTTGCCTTCAACATGCTTCTCGCCATCTCCATGATGGTTCTATTTTTCCTCTCTGCCACACCGTTCTGTTGTGGTGTATACCTGGTAGTAAACTGCTTGTGTATACCATGATATCTGCAAAAATTCATAAACTCATTAGAAACATACTCACCTCCTCGTCGTTCGAGAACTTTGATGTAGTATCCACTTTGCTTCTCCACTAATGCCTTGAATCGCTGAAATGTATCAAAGGCATTTGATTTATTTCTCAGAAATAAACCCATGTCTTCCTTGTGTAATCATCAATGAATGTCATAAAATAAATACAACCTCCAATAGAAGTGTCGCATAGGTCCACATAAATACGAATGTACAATCTCAAGTGGTGCACTTGCTCTTGCTGTTTTGCCAACTGGAAATGAATCTCTGTGTTGCTTTCCCAAAATACAACCTTCACATACCCTTTCAGGTTTCTGAATCAATGGCAAACCTTTAACCATATTTTTTCTATATAATAAATTCAAACCTCCAAAATTCAAATGTCCATACCTTAGATGCCAAAGCCATGTTTCATCCTTCATAACTGAATGAAAAGCTGATTGTGTTCCTTCAGCGCAGACTTGATTTTCATTGGTGCAGGACTCATCTGTTTGAGTGCAGGACTCAACAAAAGACTGATTTGGCTTAACGCATGACTTTGCTGCAAACAGATCTGATTTCTTCTTCTTTCCAGGTTTCAAAATCAATGGAAACATCCTATTGCTGCTCATCTTCACTTTTGCAATCAACTGAGTGCTAGGAGCTTTGTCCACAATCACGCACTCATTGTCTTCCATATAGACTCGGTATCCTTTCTGTACCAGTTGTCCAATACTCATAAGGTTATGTTTCAAACCTGCAACATAGTAAACATCTTGCATACTTGTTTGCTCCCCCTGTCTTGTTAGAATACTAACCGTTCCTTTTCCTTTCACAGACACAATATTATTATTTCCAAGAGTTACATCACTCTTAACTGAATCATCCAAACTAGAAAACAAATCTAGATTACCTGTCATGTGATTACTGTAACCTGAATCTAAATACCATACATCACATGGACTCTCTTTTGACAAATTACATTCAATAGGGGATAAAGAAGGTATTGCTTCAGCAATCCTTGTGCATGCAATAAACATAGGTTTAGAAATAGAACTTCCAACCTGATTTTGATTTTGTCTCTCTTGATCATATTGCTTTTTCTTGCAATCATAAGCATAGTGCCCATACTTCTTGCAATAATGACACTGAACATGAGACTTATCTTGTCTCTGACCATAACTCTGTTCTTGATTTTGTCCTCTTCCACTTGAGTTTGATGAACCGCTACCACGTCCTCTAGATGGACTTCTTCCTCTGCCTCTTGGGCTGAAACTTCCTCTTCTTTTGCCACGACTACCTGCTGTCTGAGATGCAAAAGCCTGATCTACACTTGCATGTGATCTATTCATCCTCTGTTCATGATTGATTAGTGATGCATGCAACTCATCAATAGAAAACCGACTCGATCCTTAGTTTCTTCAATAAAGAACAACTAAAGGATCAAATTTCGTAGGCAAACTTCTAAGCAATTTTTCAATAATCCTTTCGTCCTCAAGAGTCTCACCATGAGATTTGATTTGATTGACTAAACCAACTACATAAGTAAAAAATGATTCTACAGAATCTGAATCTTTCATTGCTAAATTCTCAAAATCTCTACGAAGTAACTGTAGCTTGGCGGTTTTTACTTTCTCCTTACCTTGATATGCAACTTGTAAAGTATCCCATGCGCATCTTTGCTTGACTAGTCTTTGCCACTCTTGGAAGAATGCTTTCATGCATTGCCTGATGAATATAGAAAAGAGCTTTTCCGTCCTTCTTTCGTAACTCCTTCAAAGTATCTTTCTCTGCTTGAGAAAGTGCAATATATGCTGCTGCATTTGCGGGCTCTGTGTACCCATCTTCAACGATCTCCCACACGTCTTGAGATCTGAATAGCGCCTTCATGGTCAACGACCAGTATTCGTAATTCTTTCCATTAAATTGCGGTGTCGCATACCGGATGTAGAAGCCATAGCTTGCTACCAAATTTAATAAGCTGCTTGGAATAACCTTGCTCGATACCAATTTGTAGAAAATCTACGGTCTTATACAAAAACAACATAAAAGAAATAAAATGAGAATACTTAAATAGCTTGCATAAACATATGAATATTCAAACCAGCATCTGTTGTGCATAATCTTCATTAATAAAAGCTTCATCATACTCAGAGCTTCAGCTCTTTACAATTGTGCATGTAGTCGTGTGCTTTTAATACACATCCTTCCTCCTTGTGCAGATTTCACACCTTTGTGTGTGCATACAAAGCAATTACAATTGCTGTTATTTAAATAGAATAACTCACCCACTAACAGCTCTTCAACTGAGCATTCTAAATTTAAACTCATGCTTTAAAACAGTTGCATGCTATGCATGATTTAAAACAGATTTATTTGAATTAAATCTAATGATAAAAATAAGATAAAGCTAACTTAACTAAAGCAAGACTAAAGCTAAAATTAGCTTTCCTAAAAAAGCTATAGTTGGAATTAAATATGCATCACATGCATATTTCCAACAATCCCATCGCTGCATTGGAAATATTCCCACTTGCTCGATTCCCTAGAGTGACATGGCTCCCATTCTCATAAAAAAATGAGCCTCCAAATGGCAATGGAACGCCCACACACCTAAACTATCATCTTGGAATCGCAGGGCTTTCCACCCGTATGGAAACAAGGGCACTGTGTCACGCAGTGGAGGATTCACGTGTTGTAGTTTTTGGTATCCTTCGCTAGCTCGAACACGCCTTCTCCATAGCCAAGAATCCGTAAGTCTTGACATTGCTGAGACGCCATGGATGGATCTCCTAATTATTGGGGGTGAGAGTATTCATGTTCTGCAGAATCACTACCACGATGGAGTTTGATTTGAATACGTATACTATGTTTCCTTCGACGACGTTGGGAATGGAGGGGGAATACTGATATTTTAGTTGCAGGGAGTATAGACGTTTGAAGGTGGGGTGGTGTCATAAGCGCCCTTGATTTTTAATTTCATGACAGCCAAATATAGAGTGGGTGGAGTAAGAAGCAAAATATTGTTCATCGCCCATTTTTGTATCCGTTGATCTTGTTCTGCGTGTTGAGAAGGATGAGCTGCCAGTGGGATTGAAGAGGAAGAAGCTCTTCGTATCCTTTCAGGGCTACAAACCTTTTGGCCGTAGCTTTGTTGTAGGCATATTCGTTTACTGAGGGGCTCTATGGCGCAGGCCGCTGGCAAGGGGAGGCTAGAGGAGGGATCGGGAAGATAGTTGAGAACGGCCACTCCCGTGCGCGTCTTGGGCTGCCTGCCTCTCAAGTTTACACCCAACTAGTGATTCTGAGAGGGATCCTGGTTGGCTATTTTCAGAACGAGAATATGTTTGGCCCTCTGTCAACAGAGACCATTACAATAAAACATAAAACACATTTTCTTCATCGATTCGGAAAAATGCAAGGACATAAAGACATAAAAGGGTGAAGTAAAAAAATTTGATACAAGTCCCTTCTAAGTTGAAAATACCTTCTAAAATGAAAAGCACCCTATTTGTTACATTAAGCTCTTCCATTGAAATGTAAGATCTGGATAATCAAATATAAGATGGTATACCTGAGGCTCCTCAACCTAGACGACAAGATTGGAAGAGAGGCCTACAGCTTGTTCATAGGTTGTCTTGTGCCACCAGTCATTGAGGACAATTCTCAGCTCTCATTGCAAACAACATCCACAATAAGCGAGTAACCTCATTAACCACTTTAGGCCATACTTGCCATGATAAAAGTGGAAAATGATGGCATCGAATTCATAGTGCATATCCATTCAAATTTGATGACAGCGATATTTTTCCACATGTCGGTCTGCAACCATTGCCTACCACGTGAAGGGCAGATGTGAATCCCTCTTTCGTCGTACGTGATTGATCTCGGTCATTCTTTGTTGCCTTCGAGTTAGAGGGAGTCGGGTTTTCCTAGAGAACATGCCTTTCGGCATAAAAATACATCCTAGTTAGCAAACTTTTCCCATCATAGATTAATGGTGGAGATTTAGGAATCTGGATAAGAACTCTTTAGGTACGTTGAAAAGGACTTGAGATTTCAGAAAATTTGTGTTTGACAAGTGTAATTTGGATTTTTAAAATTTTCCACCGTCCTCCTCCCGCCAATGCCCAATTGGGATCCGTAGGACAACCTTTCAAACTTTTATTTTTCCTTACATAATAATACGAGCACTTTATTTGATATCCCAAGGTGTTAACCATGGTAAAACCCGAGTTAAGTTGTGAATTTAGCAATAATTGATTAGTTGCAACGAAGTAGAACGTGACATGGGATTGTGCCAAAGGAGCTCGCTAATAGCCATCCTAAAATCAGTCCCATTCTAGATTAAATCATCCTTGCACATGAAGATAAATCGTATCCCTAATGTATCCTCATTTTTCTATATACAAATTGATCGATTTGGATCGATGTCGCATCTAATGCGTGTTAAAATGTGCTTGAAAAGATGATTTGCTGCCTACTACTTGTTTTTTTTATTTACGAAGAAGATTGAGGATTAGGAGGCGCTTCTTTGGTTGTAAAGCCCAACCGTTTTGATTTGGCTCCTTTTGATTCTAAACACATGTGTCATATGATTTGAAACCTTTACAATTGCCATTCTCGGGTAGATGACAGCTACAACTTCACGTTTATCGCTCCGTGTTTTATATTTTGAGTTGATATTGTATTGATTTAGACATTTTTAGTGCCCTTTCTTGCTATTCCATGTATGTCTCTACTAGATTTGTCTATTGCACTCTTCCTCTACGTGAAAGCCTATGGTTATCAATTTCCGCACTTATTTTCTCAAGTGTAGAAGTAGGGCATTTAAATTTTTGACAAAATGCCTTGAAGAAATGCCTCAACCATGTGCTCCACCCGACCAAATCACCTTTGCTACCATACTACTATCTTGTACCAAAATAAAAGTTGTAGAACAAGGTATGTTGTAGAACAAGGTATGGAGCCAATCAAGCACAAAGATAATGAGGTATTTTCTTTATGTAGTAGTTGTAAATGCGCTTTTAGTCTATGTGTAAAGTGAAGAAGCCCGAGAAAGCCACATGCGGTCTCATTGAATGTGGGGATTGTGAGTTTTGGGTAGAAGGGTATGGACTTTCCCTTTTCTCTTGCACTAAATTTCATCATTTCTTACATTTGGAAATTAAATGTTAATTATTAGGAAATGTAACTCCAACCAATGATAAAACCTTACTTCATTTGTAAACCGTCAAACAACAAACAATTATGACCCCAAACATTATGTGCATGTAGTGTCACACCCAAATATACCGTAACCTGAAACTCCTTGCATGACCCCTGGTAACATGGGACACTATGGGGAAACTTAACCAAGTTGTTTGAACTTAATTAACACCATTACATGTCAAATTTCTAAGCCCACTTAGCTTATTAGTCACTTGTAGTGACGTGCTCATTTTAATAAAATGCGATCGATTTTGATTTACTGGTCACCGCTTAGTTTGAGCGAAACTCAAAACCACTACCACCTAACTCTAGAATTCCAACAAGATAATCATAACCCACCTTATTTCAATGAAAACACATTCAGAGACTAGTTTTGGAAAGTTGGTTTTGGTCACCGATTCATTGTGTGACAAGAGTTACCGATGCAATTACGATAACCGCCCCAAAGTTTCACTTATAACTTGAGCTCTGCTCGTTGTAATCAACTTCCATTAGACACGATGAATTTTCTATATATGGGGGAGTAAGTAAGATTCATCAAAAATTTTGATCGAACTTAAAATGAGTGTGTTTAAGACCCAATTTGTAAGCACTTTTGTTGTTTTGGTCAATTTTCTCAACTTGCTACTTTAGCTAGAATCTCCTTCTAAGAGTCTCGTTTGACTTCTAGCCATGAGTGTGACCTTGTAATACTGTCATAATTCTATTTAGAATATTATTCGATCTTTTATCTTGTATGAATGGATTTTGAAATGTATGGTGTGTTTTTCTCTCTCCACCCTCTTCTCTCTCTAGAAACAACTATGATACTTTGGTTGATTTGAAAATGTAAATGAATTGGGAAATGTAAATTGGTTTGAAATGAAATGAAAATTGAGATATGAAATGCAAATGGTTATGACATTGTGAATGGAAAATAAAATGCCTCTTAACTTTCTCTCTCTCTCTCTCTCTCTAGTACCAAAATGTTAAGTACAAATGAATGTGAAAGTGTGAATGTGTGAGAAACGAACTTTGTCTTCTTCTCTCTCCCTATCTCTCCCTCTCTCTTCTATTTAATTGAATTTTTTTGAAATGATGAATGTGTGGATTTATGTTTGAGTGTAGGGTATTTCCATACTAGTTCTAGGAGTGACCCCGTGATAGATTGGTTACAGTACCGAGAATAGGAGCAATAAAATGACACTTGTGTTTTTTTTAACATGTTTTCTGAAGGCAATGTAATTGTTTATAATATTTCGATGATATTTTTATGAATAGAATGAATTATTTTCATTATTTCCATGATGTATATGATAATGTTGTGTATTGGGAAAATTTACCATTTCATACGTAGTTGTACTTTTTCTGTTTGATGAATGTTACTCTTAGTCATAATTGTGTATATTATGTTAAGTAAATGAAGTTGATTGTATCATATTGCTTTGGAAAATGATGTTAAAGAATCCTTTCTTTTAGTGTCAAAATATGTATAGGAGGATGAAACTAGAACCTTGTCTTTTAAAATTTTAGTGCCATCGTAATTTTGGATATGATTGTGCTAGTAAAATTGTTGGTAATAATTTAAAGTGGTATATTTTTACCTATATGCTAGTGTTGCATTGACCTAGGAAATCACTTAATCTTCAAAGAGAAATATCAACTTACATTTTTGTGTTTTTCATTTTGAGCAGGAAGCGACAAAACAAACATATAACTTGAAATATTTACCTTTGTTGAATGGAATGATCCTCTCTAGTAAGCCTTGAGTTATGTTGGCTCCAAACACCTTTCGTAGTCCTAGAGACTTAGGTACCTGTATGTGTTTGTGTGTTCCTCCTTAGAACCTAATTGAGAGCATTCACGTGGGTATGAAAGTGTGTAAGATGCCTTAGTGTGAGACATAATGTTGCTTTAGTGGCATACAAGATGACATGTTGAGATTGAAATCTCATGGTTGTTTTAGAGACTAAATAACATTAGAAGTGGAATATAATGAACAATGGTTGGGACCACATGGACAATTAGGTTATGCATTAATGCACTATTAAGTTTTTAATTATAAAGGAAAATTTGTAACTTGGCCTTATTTGAGAACGTACCCTTGTGATGTTGGCCTAATAATTTTAAGTTCGTGGAGATTTCTCGCAACTTAATAAATCTTTCTTATGATGTGAAAGTGGATGTGAATTGATCCACATGAGAACAAGTGATTGAGAAAACATAGTTTCTCATTTAAGAATCAAAACTTAAAATGTGTACATGTTAAGATAATTCAAATTAACAATCGAGTGATATATTTTTATTGGAAGTCAAATAAACAAACCAAACCTAATGGAACCCTTTATAAGATAAGTGTTAAATGAAAGTGAGAAAATGTAGTCTTGGAATACCTCAAGTGGCACAAAGTCTTTGTAAGAAAGGGACATTTGATTACTCTAATTTGGTCTTGTGTTAGAGTGTAGAGACCCTCGAGTACTAATGAATGTATTAGATCGAGTGACCTCTCATGATGTTAATGGAAAAAGGACATATGATGTATGGTTACCAATGATTGTAAATATTAATTTAAAAGGATTTTGAACACGTTAAATTTTATAACTTTTACATTTAAACCCTTTTGTCCCTCTTAGATAAATGTGTCCCTTAGTATGTAGTAGTGGATTACCATGTACTTCTCATATGGTGTAGTTTTCCCCATCCATGAATTATTTTGAAGTTAATAGATCGTGGAGCCTCTCTTAAGGTTATTGGTGAAAGAAAAATGCTAATGCATATTTCACCCAACAATTTAAAATTAGTTCCTTTGAAGGCATTTGAAAATCATATATTTGTTGGTTTGTCTCACTTGTAATATGCATTTAATACTTGAGTGTTTAAGAGCAATGAAATGAGTTGTTTTGTGCAAGGTCACCACTCCTTGTAGTCATGAATCCTTAAGTGTAAATTATGTGTTATTTGAATTACAATTGTTCTAAAACAATGTCAATAGTGAGACCAAAGTACAACATAAGTGTAAAGAGTATAAGAGTTAATGAGATTTTGGTTAGGAATAATGTCATACTTGAAGTCCTTATAACTTAACTAGACATTTTCATGTTGTTAAAAATAAATATGAATTTCTCTTGGTGAGATCAAACTTTCGAGAAAACATAAGATCTTAAATATAAATATATAAATAAAATTTCATGATGTGAAAATGTTGAATGGATTCAAACAAGTTATTGAACTATATCAACTATAAGGAAAATAAAGGTACCATAATGGAAGGATGTTTATGGGAAGAGGTATCTTGAATCTAAATCTCCTTTAAATCCTAAGATTTCTTCCTTGACTTCACGTTAGTTCCCCTTGTGTAACAAGGGTAAAATTTAAACATGAATAAACTTTTGAGAAGCATAACCTTAACATAAGAACGAGAGCATTAGGAATTTTGTATGTGTTTGAAATATGGCGAATAATTATTTAGTTATGGATATTATTGTAAGGGAGAAAGATCCAAATTAAATGATCGTATTGTAAGTTGAATGTTAAATGAATTTAAGAATATGTAGGTGGAAAAGGATAATTTATCCTTGCATGATAAATGCTCTTGGAATTTTAATCGTAACTAAGATGTAACCATGGTAATGATGTGTTGGATTTTCCAATCCTTGGGTCCCTTTTTTGGTTGGGTCATTGCTAGTATTTGTTCATTAGGGAAAGTGTGGCATCAACGTGTATATGGTGTTATCATGTTGTCTATGTGGGTCGAGGTTTTGTGTAAGTGTCTTATGTGATGTTAAGTTTATCTATTGGAGCCCATGTGGTGTTGTGTAGTGAGCATTAAAAGACAAAAAAATAATTATTGGATAATTTTACTGTTGTATTTTGGTGTTGAAAATGTGGCATTACAGTTGGTATCAGAGTAGGTTCATACTCTTGAACCTCTGGGATAGATTGGAGTTGTGATGGTTATGCATGGTGGTGGAGGAGATGGGAAGTGTAATGTGATAGTATGTTGTGATGTGACAACTTGTAATTGTGATCATGTGATTACATCATTGTGCATTATTTGTGTTTTCGATGTGTATGGTGATGAGAGTTATCTCTCTCATGGATTAAATGTGTATTACCCATACGTTACCACATTGTTGGGTGAAAAACAATGTTAATGTGAATGGTGAAAGTGTGGTGGTGTTTCATCATCTTGTGATGTTGTGTATTTGTATCAATGTGATGTGTACCAAAGGGCGGTTCTTGATATTTTGTATCATACCATGTTGTTTCCATCATATTATGATGTATCATGATGTATGTCATGACAGTTGTTTTATAATTGTGTATAAATACCGATATTAATATCTATATTCATCATATCTATGTATTCATGTGTTATGTGATAAAATGTGTGTCATGAATTAGGGTCTGTATAACTAGAATACATTAATGTCACTTCAAGAAGTGGATCATATCATTAGTGTTACTATATGTAATAGTATCATTGGTGAAGTTATGTTGTGAACTTAATGGTTCATTAACATAGAACTTTGAGTTGAGAACCGAAAGTGTTACTAATCTCGTGAATAACAAATGAATAGTGAAATAATATTTTGTATGAATGTAAAGGCATATGGTGATCATATATCTCGTATTGTGTTGTACTTGCACTTTTGGTGCATTGTGTGGAAATGTTATGTGATTGTAAGCCTCATTAGAACATTGTTATGTTATACCCATAATTTTACCATGCATAAAATGCTATGGTTATTTGCTCGTATAAAAATTGTGTTAGTAATGTAGTTATTTGCTATGTTATGTGCCTTATAGTAATCGACACTAAGGGAAGGAATCGGTAAGAGTGAATGTTCGAGAGAGGAGGCATTAACCAAGTTTCCATAACCTTGAGCCAAGTACAAGTTAGGAAGTGGAGTTTCATGTAGACTGAAAACCTACTTCTATATGTTTAGTATACTTTAATATTGCTCAATATATTGTGGATGCATACCACCTTAGGCTCAAACTTATGCAAACTAGAGTTCCCTTCTCTCACCTATGTGGGTTGTCCATTGAACAATCCTATGTGATATTGACTATGTGGATCCTCGTATGTGTGATTTGGAGATATATGGAGATATACTTATTTTGGTTATATGTATTTTTGCATGAGGCTTGACATCCGAGTGCTAGTGATTGATGAGTACCCCTTTGGTGGCCAGAGAAGGTCCACGTAGTGATCGTAATGTGATATTTCTATGTTTGTATTTTATTCGTAATTGACATTCTTTTCTCTTTTCTTGTAAGAACCATTAGTTTTCTTGATTGATGTGTTCTTATATTTTGGGAATTTAGCTTGATTTTGTGCTTACAAGAGACTTTTGCATTATTACGGCTATTTAGCCATTTGTTTTTCTTAGTTTGAAATTTTCTTTTCAAGTTTAAAAGTTTTCAAGTTTAATTATGCTGGTTTTGAAATGTCGTTATGTTGGTTCTATTGTTTAGGGTCATGGGATTCACCATGGAGTGGTTGGACCTATGGACCCACTTCGTTGTATGGGGGTATGCCCCAAGGGGGTCATAGGGTTGTGTAGTTTTTGAACTACAAGTTACTATGCCACTTGGGTGGAGGTGACATGGATCTATGTGCCTAGGGCCATAGGGTGACCCGACCTCATTAAATGGAGAAATAAGGAGATGGGGCTCTATGGTGAGTGACCCAATATGGAGAAATAAGGAGATGGGGCTCTATGGTGAGTGACCCAATATGGAGAAATAAGGAGATAGGGATCTATGGTGAGTGACCTGATATGGAGAAATAAGGAGATGGGGCTCTAACGTGAGTGACCCAATATGTAGAAATAAGGATATGGGGCTCTATGGTGAGTGACCTGATATGGAGAAATAAGGAGATGGGGCTTCTTGGTGAGTGACTCAATATTTAGAAATAAGGAGGTGGGGCTCTATGGTGAGTGACCCAACATGGAGAAATAAGGTATGGAGCTTTATGGTGAGTGACTCGGCTTGGTTTTGGCACTATGATTCTTTCTCTATTGGGAGGCATATGAGTGGTTTTGGGAAACTTATGGAGTTGTGTGGAAATGTCTTATTCTATCTTGAGACTATGTTTCTTTGTGTAAAAATATAAATTCTCCCTTTGTGACATCTTATCATTTGGCATTATTGCATATCAAGTGTATATATTTATGTATTGTGAGACATGACAAAACTTTTTATAACCTTCACATGGACCATATTGCCATGAGAGAAAAAAGTATGAAAAGAACCTTGTATAAAACAATCCTAAAAGGAAATGATTGTATCCAATCATTCTTACCTTGTCTTGTAAGATGAAAATAACCTCCTATACTTGAAAACCATTGATCAAACTTTGTGTTGAAAAGATTCTTGTCATGTTCAAACAATTGGAAATAACCGTAGATCATACTTCTTGCATGTTAGTTCTCATATATGCCTTTTCACTCCTCTATGTATCACCTCATGTGCAAAATGAACTACCACCTCCAACCCTTTCAACCAATTGGAAACATGAAAACTATGTGTTTAAACAATGCAAACTTATTGGCTTATGGTATTTGGTTATTTTGGTGCAAGATGAAGACTTTTGGTGACTTATGTTGATGAGAGGTGGTGGCTCGCGCTTAGTAATTTGAGAGATTTTATTTCTTGATATTTCTTGGATCGCATATCCTATTAGGAAGCTATAAATGTTGGTATTCCATATTGTGGTGCTTTTTATGGTGATGAGTTACCCCTATGAGTCTTGTTAGGCATTGCTATGATTGAGGGTTGACGCTCCTCTTGGTTGGTATATACTATTAGATCTTTTCTTGGCATTGTGTGTGGGTACAATCATGGTTTTTGGGTCATGTGATAATAGTTTGCATATATATCGGTGTGATTATTCTTTTTGTTAGTCACATATGTGTGTTGGGTCTATGTTTGTGACATAATTATTGTATATTATTTGTTATGTGGACTACTTGTTTTCTTTCCATGGTAGAATAAGAGGTCTTGTGATGTGATACAGTCATGAAAGTATGTAGTAATATGTCTTGTGGATCATTAGTGTTGTGTTTGGGTTTTATGTGACATATTGATGTCAATTACTTTTGGGCACCCACGAACATAAGACAATTGAAATTATAAAAAATGGAGATTAAGAAATAATGTAAAGGAAAACACTAAATGAGTAATAAAGTAAAAGATGACTAACTACCAATCTTCATAGAACATTAAAATTTAAGATATTTTAAAAATTAGAATACCTTCCTGTGGTCGCGTTGTACTAATAAGTTGTTTTATTAAATGACATGTTTCATTATTGAATTTCTTTCCTACATATCCTTCAAGCTACGATATTGTATCTCATTGGATACGATGCTATTATAAGGGGAGGGAGATGTAATGCTCAACTTTTCCCCTATAATATAGACAGTTCATATTCAACCCTTGATATTAATTTAAAAAATTATAAAACAATAATGAATACATTTCTTTTGTTTGTTTTTGGAGGAGGAAAAACAACGGCTAAAATCCTTGTGTATTCCCTTGGTGGAAGTGTTAATAGACTACATTGCAATGGGTTCTCGGCATTGGGCTCAATGAATCTAGTATTTTAATAAAATACATCATAGTTAGTAGTTTTCCCATCATAGATTAATGATGGAGATTTTTTAATATGGAAAATAACTCTTGACGTACATTGAAAAGGACTTGAGAGTTTCATAACAACCTTCATGTAGTTGTTGAAAAAAATTGTTTGACAAGTGTAATTTGGATTTTTAAAATTTTCCACTATCCTCCTGCCAATGTCAATTGGGAGCCATAGGACAACCTTTCAAACTGTCTCTTTTCCTTGCATAATAATACGGGCACTTTGAGATCCCAAGGTTTTAACCACAATAAAACCCAAGTTACATTTTTAATTTAATAGTAATTGGTTAGTTGTAGTGAAGTATAACATGACAAGGGATTGTGACAAAGGGAGCTCTACTAATATCCATCCTAAAATAAGTCCCATTCTGGGTTAAATCAGCCTTGAGCATCGATATAAATTAGTATCCCTAATGTCTCCTCATTTTTCTATATACAAATTAGCTGATTTAGATCTATATCTACATCTAAGGCGTGTTCAAATGTCCCGAAAAGAGGATTTTCTAATTGCTACTTTTTTTTTGTTGTTTGCGAGAAGAAGATTGAGGGTTAGGAGGTGCTTCTTTGGGTGTAATGCTCAACCATATTGATTTGGATCATTCTACTTCTAAATGCTTGTGTTGTATGATTTGTAACATTTGTAGCACAATTCTCAGGTAGATGACAACTACAACTTCACCTTTCTTGCTCCTTGTCTTATATTTTGAGTTGTTTTATTGATTCAAACATTGGAAGTGCCATTTCTGGTATTCCATGTATGTCTCTGCCATATTTCTCTCTTGCACTCTTCCTCTGTGTGAAAGCCTATGGTTGTCCATTCTCCACTTATTTTCTCAACCATAGAAGTAGGAATTTAAATGTTTTACAAAATGCCTTGAAGAAATGCCTCATCCATGTGTTCCATCGGACCAAATCACCTTTACTGTGTTTACTACTATCCTGTACCAAAATAAAATTCATAGAACAAGGTATGGGAGTCGGTCAAGAAAAAGAGAATGAGGTATTTATCATATGTAGTAATTGTAAATGCATTGTTGTCTTGTGTGTAAATCAAAAATCATGAGCAAGCCACAACTATTTCCGGAATGCCTAAAGATGATGTGGTCTTATCGAATCGGGGATCGACGTTTTGTATAAAAGTGTATGGAATTTCCCTTCTCTCTTGCACTAAATTTTTCTTTCATCATTTCTTGCATTTTTAAAATTAGATTTTAATTATTAGGAAATTTAACTCTAACCAATGATAATACCTTACTTCATTTGGAACCGTCAAACATAAAAAAGTGTGACCCCGAAAGTTATGTGCATGGAGCACCACACCCAAATATATCACAAACCTAAAACTCGCTTCATGACCCCTGGTAACATGGGACACCATGAGGAAACTTAACAAAGTCATTTGAACTTTTTAACGCCCTTTCATGTTGAATTTCTAATCCCATTTAGCTTATCGGTCACTTATAGTGATATGCTCATTTTAATAAAACATGACCGGTTTCGATTTATGGTTACCGCTTAGTTTGAGTGAAACTCAAATCACTACCACCTAACTCTAGAATGACAACAATATAATTGTAACCCACCTTTATTTCAATGGAAACACCTTTGGAGACTAGTTTTGGAAAGTTGGTATTAGGGCCCATTGGTCGTTGTGTGATAAGAGTTGTTAACGCTATTATGATAATCGATCCGAGTTTCACTTATAACATGATCTCTTCTCGTCGTAATCAAATTCTACCAGACAAAATGAATTATCTATACATGGGGAGTAAGTAGGATTCATCAAACTTCATGATTGATCATAAAATGAGTTTTTAAGACCCATTTTGTAAGCACTTTTGTTTTTTGGTCAGTTTTCTCAACTTGCTACTTTAGCTAGAATATCCTTCTGAGAGTCTCGTTTGACTTCTAGCCATGAGTGTGACCTCGTAATACTATTATAATTATATTTAGAATATTATTCAATATTTTATTTTTTATGAATGAATTTGAATTGTATGGTTTTTTCTCTCTCCACCCTCTTCTCTCTCTAGAAACGAATATGATACTTTGGTTGATTTGAAAACGTAAATGAATTGGGAAATGTAAATTATTTTGAAATGAAATGAAAATGGACATGAAATGCAAATGGTTACGACATTGTGAATGGAAAATTAAATTCCTCTTATTTTTCTCTCTCATCCTTACTCCCCCTCTCTCTCTAGCACTAAAACGTTAAGTTCAAATGAATGTGAAAGTGTGAATGCGTGAGAAACGAAATATATCTTTTTTTCTCTCTCTCTCTCTCCCTATCTTTCCCTCTCTCTTCTCTTTAATTGAAAATAGTTCGAGATGATGAATGTGTGGATTTATGCTTGCGTGTAAGGGATTTCCATACCAGTTTTAGGAGTGACCATTCGGTGGTTGTAGGTACTCAGAGAATAGGAGTAGTAAAATGACACTTGTGTATTTTATTAACATGTAATCTGAAGCCAATGTAATTTTTTAGAAAATTTTGATGATATTGTTATGAATAGAATGAATTATTTTCATTTTTTCCATGATGTATATGATAATTTTGTGTATTAGAAAAATGTACCATTTCATACATAGTTGTATTTTTCGCATGTTTGAGGAATGTTACTCTTAGTCGTAATTTTGTATATTATGATAAGTAAATGAATTTGATTGTATCATGTTGCTTTGTAAAATGATGTTAAAGAAATCTTTCTTTTAGTGTCAAAATATGTATAAGAGGATGAAATTGGAACCTTGTCGTTTAAAAATTTTATTGCCATTGTAATTTTGGATATGATTGTGCCATCGTAATGTTGGTAATAATTTAATGTGGCACTTTTTACCTATATGCTAGTGTTTCATTAACCTAGGAAATCACTTAATCGTCAAATAGAAATATCAACTTACATTTGTGTGTTTTTCATTTTGAGCGGAAGTGAAAAAAAAAAATAGATAGCTTGAAATATTTACCTTTGTTGAATGGAATGATCCTCTTTAGTACGGCTTGAGTTATGTTGGCTCCAAACACCTTTCATGGTCCTAGAGACTTAGGGGTGCCATATGTGTTTGTGTGTTTCTCCTTAGTAACCTAATTGAGAGCATTCACGTGGGTATGAAAATGTGTAAGATTCCTTAGTACGTGACATAACATGTCGTTTTAGTGTCATACAAGATGACATGTTGAGCTTGAAATATCATGGTTGTTTTAGAGACTAAATAACATTATAAGGGGAATACAATGAATAGTGGTTGGGACCACAGGACAATTAGGTTATGCATTAATGCACTATTAAGTTTTTATATGTAAAGAAAAATTTGTAACTTGGCCTTATTTGAGAATTTACCCTTGTGATGTCAGCCTAATAATTTTAAGTTTTGTAGAGATTTCTCACATTTTAATAGATATTTCTTATGATGTGAAAGTGGATGTGAATTGATCCACATGAGAACAAGTGATTGAGAGAACATAGTTTCTCATTTAAGAATAAAAATTACAATGTGTACATGTACAAATAATTGAAATTAACAATTGGGTGATATATTTTATTGGTAGTAAAATAAATGAACCAAATCTAATGGATCCCTTTATAAGATAAATGTTAAATGAAAGTGAGAAAGTGTAGTCTTGGAATACCTCAAGTGGCACGAAGTCTTTACAAGACATGGACATTTGATTACTTTAATTTTGTCTTGTGGTAGGGTAAAGAGACCCTCGAGTACTAATGAATTTAGTAGATTGAGTGACCTATCATGATGTTAATGGAAAAAGGACATATGATGTATGGTTACCACTAATTGTAAATATTTCTTTAAAAGGCTTTTGAACGTGTAAAATTTTATAACTTTTTCATTTAAACCCCTTTTTTTCCCTCTTATATAAATGTGTCTCTTAGTATGCAGTGAGTGGATTACCATGTGTTTCTCGTATGGTGTAGTTTCCCCATCCATGAATGCTTTTGAAGTTAATAAAGCGCAAAGCCTCTCTTAAGATTATTGGTGAAGGAAACGCTAATGCATATTCACCCAAAATTTAAATTATTCCTTGGAAGGCATTTGAAAAGCATATAGTTGTTGGGTTGTCTTGTTTGTAATATTCATTTAATACTTTTGTGTTTAAGAGCAATGAAATGAGTGTTTTGTGAAAGGTCACCACTCCTTGTAGTCATAAATCCTTAAGTGTAAATGATATGTTTCGAAATTACAATTGTTGTAAAAAATGTCAATAGTGAGACCAAAGTATGACGTAAGTGTAAAGAGTATAAGAGTTATTGAGATTTTGGTTAGGAATAGTGTCATACTTAAAGTCCTTATAATTTAACTAGACATTTTCATGTTATTAAAAATAAATATGAATTGCTCTTGGTGAGATCAAAATTTCGCTCTAACGTAAGCCCTTAAATGATAAATATATAAATAAAATTTCATGATGTGAAAACGTTGAATGGATTCAAACAAGATATTGAGCTATATCAACTATAACAGAAAATAAAGGTACCATAATGGAAGGATGTTTATGGGAAGAGGTATCTTGACTCGAAATCTCCTTTAAATCCTAAGATTTCTTCCTTGACTTCACATTAGTTACCCTTGTGTAACAATGGTAAAATTTAAACATCAAATAAACATTTGAGAAGCAGAACCTTAATATAAGAATGAGAGCATTAGGAATTTTATATGCGTTTGAATCATGGTGAATAATTATTTAGTTATGGAGATTTTTGTAAGGAGAAAGATCCAAATTAAATGATCGTATTGTAATTTTAATGTTAAATGATTTTGAGAATATGTAGTGGAAAAGGACAATTTATACTTGTATGATAAATGCTCTTGGAATTTTAATCGTAACTAAGATGTAACCATGGTAATGATGTGTTGTGGATTAGCCAATCCTTGGGTCCCTTTTGTAGTTGGGTCATTTCAAGTATTTTTTCATTAGGAAAAGTGTGGCATCAACATGTATATGGTGTTATCATGTTGTCTATGTGGGTCAAGCTTTTGTGTAAGTGTATTATGTGATGATAAGTTTATCTATTGGAGTCCATGTGGTGTTGTGGAGTGAGCATTAAAAGACAAAAAAATATTTGGATAATTTTATTGTTGTATTTTGGTGTTGAAAATGTGGAAATTACATGAACTCATTAACTCCGATTATCATTGCTATCTAGACTAAAAACAAATGCATTTTTCATTCATCTCTACTCTAATCCCAAATTTCCTATTTACAATATGGGCCATTTAAGGAGAAGAAAAAAATACTTTTAATTCTTTCAGATTTACATTGGCCAATAATAAGAATAATTTATTTAGATTGAATTATGTCGCATCTTTTTGTTTATGATGTTTTCGGTGTAGTTTCTAGACTTTTTTAACTTTGTGTTTTGTTCTATAATTATGATGACTATAAATATGTATTTATGTAATTTGGTTTTAATTTCACATTTTATTTCAATGCATAATAATTTCATCTTTAACATAGAGGTTTTTATCAGTTTTAATTGACAAAAATAATATTTATTTAGATAAATCTTAAAACAATGGTTGTTAAAATAATCATTAATTTGGAGACAAATATTGTTATATAACATTAGATAAAAATTTTTTTCTATAAATGGTTACTAATTTTTTCATTCCATTTCATAAATAGTCATATTTTTATAAATAATAAATATTACAAATTACACCACCTTTCACTATTGAATTAATACTTGCCAACATCTATCCAATAAATAAATGTGTCTCATCCATAATATAATGTTAATTTGTGCATATCATAACTATTAATTTTAACAAATTTATGTATAAGATTTATTTTGTTTGAAATTGTTATTACAAGTCACTTTTATTTATTTAAAAATAATTTATACATAAAAATTCATATTATTAACTAAATAATTATAAAAAGAAAAATAATATCTTAAACATCAAGGATCAACAAATAAGATAGACTCGGCTCTTAGAAGTGATTTAGGTGAGCCATCCTACAAAGTGGGGCATGTAAACATAAATATACCACTCGGAGTTTAGACTTTATTTAAAGTAGAAAGTTGTTCTCCTTCAGATTTTATTGACCGTGTAAATATAAATATATGATTGGAGTTTAGACTTTGAAACAATCTTGAATGTTTGATGAAGAATTAAATGACGAAGGTAGCAATTCATTTCAAGGAATTATGTACTCTACAATTCTTCCATCCGGCATCTTGCTAGCAAGTACCAAATAAGTAACAATTTTTTTTTTTAAAAACTAATTTTTATCGTAATATTCAACATTAAGTTACCATTATCAATTTATAACCCGCCATTTCCAAAATGGAAGTACTGTTTGGGGCTAAATCCCTTTGAAATATGGTTTAATTATAGATCCAAGAAAAGTAGAGCGGGACACAAATACATTCTCAAGCCAAGGACTCTCCATGGCCTTGGGAAAACAACTACTAATAGAAGCTTATTTGTTCGAGTTACGCACAAGATAAGTTTTTCAGCGAGAAAAGAGGGTATTTAGGGGAAACACATGTGCCACTACTTTCAGCACAAATCTATACTCTTATCTTCCAAGCACCGAACAAATCATGTAGCTCACTCACACCGATAAGTTTATCAATGCTCACAACACTAGTATTTTATGCTATCACTATGAAAAAAACACTAAAAGTATTGAGAAGGATTTATGTATCTCACAATATATAATTTATGAATCTATAGTGTCATTTCAGTATAATATTCCATTTTAAAAAAATGTAGTAAAATTAAATACAACTATAAAAGAATTTAAAGTGACAGTGGCATTATGTTGAACTTCACAATGAAATAAGATTTAATTTTTTTTTGGTCAATCTTCAAGTCAATGTTTTAAATTTATTTTTGATTTACTTCAATCAACTTGTCGGCTTCTATGTAAAGGATGCAACACGTGTCCACTTTTAAATTTATGGATTTACAAATTATGAAAAAAATCACTTTTATTTAAGTGCTAGTATACATGTCATCTTCAAAATTTGTGATTTTAAATATTATGAAAAACTTGTTGGAATAGGGATTTATAATAGTCAAATAATTGTTTTCTTGTCACTATTTCCTTTCAAAAATTTATATTGTAAATTCGTTAAATCATTGTACATATAATAAACATATTAATACTAAAAAAATAATTCATACCTATAATTAGTTTAAAGTAAACTAATTAATTAAAAACTTGAAAATATAGTAACATTTTTGCCTTTGGTTTGGTAGAAAGTAATAATAACATCTTACATTATAATTTTAAAAAAGAGGTATATAATTATGTAGATTCTTCTAACTTTCCTATATAATTATGACTATATTATTGAATTATTTTTGTAAGACCTAACTCTCGGTATCTTGTTTTAACCTTCATGGTTGGATCATCTCAAGAGACCCGTGAATTTGGAGTGTGTCATGGGGCTCCACCTTGTTGCTTCCAATATTTGCACCACATGAGCCATGCTTGGCCTCATATTCTCATCTTCTAGAATGCATATCAAAGCTTACCATAACATCTCTTCTCACCTCTTCACAATCTACACCTTCGATATCCTCTCGTCCATAACACCCATTAAATTTCCCTATTGATTTGAGTTCAGACCATGGAGGGAAGTAATACTTGTTTTAGTCCCGCCCATTCAGCTCCAAGCTTCTTTCGACCCAATATTATTTCTAAGCAACATCATTCGAAGCGGTAGACATCAACTTTGGCGGTGATGTGAATGTTGGATATCCATTCGATAGCCAAGTATACTTGAATTCCTCTTGTTATTGTCAAGTACATGGCTGAAATCTTGTAGTGCCCACTTCCCTTTGACACCATTTTGTTTTGTTGTTTTTGAGACTGATTACTTCACTTATGGATTATTATGGCTTCTTGATTTAGCATGCTAGTAGATATCATAGACATTGGACTGTTATTGATTTGATCTTTATATGATGCATATGGTTTACTGGTGGACATTTGATGACGATATTTGTATACTTTTGACAGGGTTATTTATCTTTAATTATGACATGTGATATGTTTAATCATATTGAGTAGAACTTGATAATTGGACTAATGTGATGATCGTTTTGACATAAATGATATGTGGAATAGAAATGTGCTAGAAAGTGTTAGTGATATCGTACTTGCATAGATGATAGTAAATCATGTGTCGTTTATTTTAGATTATATTGTATATTTGGCATGAATGTTTTAATGTGGCCAACAGGCCGAAGGAGGTATTCTCTGTTCTGCAAGTATATTATATTCACAACAATATTGGGGAGTGGAGACCAACCACATCGGAATTCGAGAAGAATCCAACTAAGGTCACCATGGCAACAAGTAATTGTGTGTGTGTTAGAATTATCTGGTTAAGGGAAAATTGTGACCTAGGGGTCATGTGTTGTTTTGTTTTAATTTTCCTTTTTATTATGTTAGTATGTGTTGCTCTTAGTAAGTGAAATTTTACTTGTGTTATTATTCATATTCTTTGGATTGGAGTTTACCCCTTTGTTAGCCATGGGTTGTAGTGGCTTAATTAAGTTAATTTGAAATTGTCCTAAACTAATTAAAAGATGTGACCAAAGAGAGTTCATTTATTAGGATTTGATTTACTTGGGATTTTGTGTGGATTGATGTGTGTTTGAGTTTTGAGTGTAGCACACTCTACCCCACATGGGAAACTCGAATTTAGCCTTGGAGGCCAAATTTCAAAGCTTGTGGGACAAGTCAAACTTGTCCCACACCTCTTAAAACCCCATGCCAACCCTACCTATGGGTTGGAAGGCCAAATTTAGGGTCTTTTAGGTGTTTTGGGGGGATAAAAGGGTAAAAATATTAATTGCACTTTCTTTCAAAATTTAATTTTGTCCTTTGGGGAGTGGGCTTAGTTGGAGTGTGTAAGGTGCTTGCCTTTCTTTCAACCACTTATTAATGGTGCATTGGAATATGAAGTTGACCAAATGATGTGGAGTGGAGGGAAAAGGAGGTGGCATCCTACTTGGAGCCACATCATCCCTCCCTCTCTTTTCTCTATTTATTTGATCCTCTTGTTTGTTTTGGGGGTTGGAAGTTTCATTTTTAGTCTTTTGTATTTTGGAGAGGAGAGGATTTGGAAAGAGTTTGTGGATTTTTGGAGCTTGTTGATACTTGTGGGAATTTTGTTGGAGCTTGTGGATGCTTGCTTGATCTTTGGAGGGATTTGAGACTTCATACTTGGAACAAGCTCTACCATGGAAAGGTAGGAGCTTCACCTTTGTTGTATTATGTTTTCTTCTTTTTGTTATATGAATGAGTACATATGTTGTGTTGAATTTTGTTGTTGCAATGCTTGTTGGGAATGGGTAGAATGCCTAAGTTGGGAGTGGGAGGAGACTATGGGGAGTTTAATTGAGGGAGGCATAAGAGATCATGTTCTTGAGGAGGGAGTTTGGGTTGGGTGCCCACCTAGTATGAGAAATGCTTGCATTTTCTTATTGTTCTTAATTTGGGGGAGCCATAAGAGTTGAGGGAGGCATAAGAGTGAATGGAGGGATAAGGGGTACTTGAGGGAGGCATAAGAGTTGTTAGGGGTATTGTGTTTTGCATTGGAGGCTTTTAGGTGGCACCCATTCCCATTGGGAGGCATAAGTGGCCTCCCCATATGTCTTACTCTTATGGCTTTCTTGATAAGCCTTGTGACTTTGTTGTTTTGATGATTTCCCTCTTGTTGAGTTGTTGATTCTTTTGTTTTGAAGGATTATGGAATGCATGTGAAATGTTATGTTTAGTTATGTGGAAGCTAGTAGTTGCCATGAGTTGGATTTTCTCCCATTGTGATGTGGTTGGGGCTCGGGGGCCAATGGAGAGGATGGCTTCTCTTCTCCATTGGGTATCTTGGTTGGGAGGAGAGCGTTGCCTCTCCCCTTATTTTGTTGTGAATCAAGAAAACTATGGAGGAGCCACCTTGTTGATATTTGGAGCATTGGAACCTTGTTGATGACAATGTGAAACCACCATGTATTTTTACCCACCTTGAGTGGAGGAAAAATGTAATATTGCTTTGTATTTTAGCTTCCATCATTGTAAATTTTGTTCCCACATTAAGTAGAAAATGTTGTAACAAGATGTTGAAGGAAAGTTGTTTTGAACTTCATTAGTAAGGTTGTAATGTGGATGGAATTAAAAGTTGAAAGAAAGACAATCTATTTATTCTCCTTTAACCTGGCTTGGAACCTCACATGAGTATGATGATCTTGTTGACATGATAAGTAGATCTTGCTTTAAAACTTAATGGAAACATTGTTGGACTCTTTTGTGGAATGTTAGGAAATTTACAAAAAAATATATATGTATTGAATTTCACTTTGTTACTTAAAAAGATGTATTGAAAAATTGGAATATTAGTGTATTTCTATTCTTGTATTGTTAATGGAATGACTTAAGTTTTTAGATAGTTTTCATTATGCTAACGAAGTAATTTATGTCCTAGCTCCATTATGTTTATCTTCATTTAAGAATTCATTGTAAAATTATTGGCAAATTAGTAAGGGAAAGGAAATCAAATATACTTGAGATCCCATACAAATGCCCTATTAAAATAGGTAGAAAGAGATTTTAATGTGAAAGTTCTAAGCTTATTTAGTTCATCACCCACATTTCAGTAATAAGGAAACTAATATTTTAAATACTATTCATATTTAAGTAATATTACAACTAATGTATTTACTATTATTAAATCCTATTTATAACAATATATCATTAATATTTCTTTGTATTAACTAAGTATTTTAATACAAACCGCAGCCAAGAAATAATAGTAAACATATATGCTAATAAACCTACGTGTCCTTAAGTAATGATTTTTTTTAGCCTCCTAAAACACAGCACGCCGAATCGGTGGCGAAGCTTATGCGAGCTCACTGTATGCACAGCCGACTGTGCTTCATGAATGTTCTGATATGAAACAGATCCACCTCTAGGAGTTTCTCTTCCACGGGCTGCACCGTAAGACAAGTAAGATCTCAGTAGAGAATCGTTGTAATACATTTCATCTGTCTCCTCGTGACACTCTCACTGTCCCTTAATCGATTTGATAAGAATATCTCATGGAGGCGAATCCCGGTCGAGGATGTATTCGATCATCGGCGAGATAACAACTTAGTTGGACGAACTGTTTGTTGAAAGCGCCCAAAGGGCTTCTCCTTCACCGCGACTGCTGCTGCATGGTGTCTTCTGTCACAACCCGCACGTCCATGGATTTGGGCATCTCGCTGTCCCACTAGCTGTAGCTCCTTCCGCAACCTCCGTCTGAGTGTTCACCTTGAGGAATCTGTGCATGCAAAAGCTGGGTATTTTACCCTAAACGATTTGTAGCTCTCCATTTTGGGGAAGATTTGCTTGTGCAGGTAGTTGAGACGCCATTGTTCTGGGCTCGTAGTTGTTTTTTTTTAAAAGGAGAAGGATGCGAGAGGTTCATTTCTTGAAGATGGTTGAAAAAAACCAAAGATCTCTTGCTGCTTATGTGGCACTCTAACTTATACGGAAATGATTAGTTATGAAGCTTAGAAGTTATTTCGGGCATTTTTTTTACTTCCTCTTCCAACGCTTTTAATACAAAATAAATAAACATTCACTGCGTGGTTATCTGGGTAGATGTGCTTCTGTTTTGGCATTAAGTTTTGTCTTGTGCATGCCGTATATTTTTCTGGTTTTATTCCTAGCTCGGTAATCAATAGATCTGGTTGGTGGATAAGATCCTACCCAAAAGCGTACTCAGGTGGAGTGTTGGGTATTACTTTATATCATGATAGCTTTTTTTTCTTCTTTTCTCTGTGTAATAAATAGACTATGGATGATTCAGAAGTAGGTATTTACTTAGGATAAAATCGAGTCGATTATCTTGCTTTAAAATCTTTAGCAAGTTGTCAATGTTCCCGGTTGCATTTTTTTCTTGGCTGTGTGATCATCTTAGGATACTCGCTTTGTTTACCGGAATTGGTTTTATCCACTCAAACTCAGGTTGTAGCAGTTAGATATAAAAGTAGAGTGAATTCAAAATCACCTATTAGAATGCAGATGGAATTAAGAATTGAGTAATTAAATTTTATTCATTCCTTCTCGAAATAAAATGCTCTTCAGATGTATTTTTGCATAGGTGACTCTATGTATATTCTGTTTTGAATACGATACAAAACTCCTTTTATAGCATGTACTTGTCTAGACTTGCTTCTATTCTATTTATTGAAACCTTCCTTCAAATGATCGATTTTGGAGTATTATTGTGGTAAATCGATATATAGTTGTATTGGACAAAAATCCCAGAAAACATTATGTGTTTTCAAGGCTGTTGTTTAGTGCGCATAATTTCTAAAATGATATATGTATTTATACACTATTTAATCAAATCACTAGCCTTATAATGTGCACTCATATGTCCTAGTACACTTAGTAAGTATAAAAGGATTGATTTCTAATCATACACCTAAATAAATAAAACAAAAAAAAATTAGTCGCATTTTCGGGTCGTATGTTTGTGAAAGCAAGTTCCTCGTCTTCGTTGTTCGTTCGTCTTTGCGGCGTTACAAATCTCTTCCCATGAGATTTTCCAAACCAAAATCAGCCACCTTTGGAGACAAGTGTTGAAAATGTGGAGTCTAACTACAAGTTGAAGTGGTAGTTTGCTTTTTCCTTGATTTTGGGAGGAATGCATGGCCATGGATAAAAATAGCATTGTCTTATTAATAGATGGGAGTTGTTATTTTTTATGTTTATTTTATTTATATGCATGTCTTATTTATAAGCATGCTATATTTTGGTTGCTTATGGTTTAAGAAAATTTTTACAAAGAGGTGCACAAGTTATATATATGTGCATGGATTTACTCTTTGTAATATGAGAGAGAGAGAGAGAGAGTTGTATTGTATTCTTTAGGATTGAATAAAGAAGAATTTTGGCTTGTTTTTGGTGGGTGTAGCCCACATTGGATGAACCATGTTAAATCTTGGGTTTATTTTGTGATTGCATGCTTCTTTTATTTCTATTTTATTTCGCATTTGTGTTTTGATCCTAAAAACTAGTATCAAAGAAGGATTTTGTTTTGTGAAACGCTCACATGAGGGTTTCTTATTTGAGTGGGAGAAATGGTAGAAGATATCAAGTTCAAGGTTGGGAAGTTTAACGGCTAGAACTTTTAGCTATGGAAGATGCAAGTGGAGGACTACGTATATCAGAAATATCTTTATGTCATTGAAAGGGAAAGCTTTGAAGCCATCAACTATGAAAGATGAAGAATTGGATGTTCTTGATCGGAAGGCATTGGGAACGATACGGTTATGCTTAACAACTATGATAGGTTTCAATATTTTTATGGAAAAGACAACGGTAGATCTAATGGAAAAATTCGATAAATTCTATGAAAAACCCTCACCTCTAATAAGGTATTTCTCATGAAAATTTTGTTTAATATGAATATGTTAGAAGGTGATTCGAGTAAATGATCATATGAATGAATTCAACACAATTACTAATCAATTAAGATCTCTGTAGGAGTAAGTTTTGATGACGAAGTCAGGGGATATTTTGATTTTTTTCTCATTGTCGAAAGTTGGAATACTTTGGTTATTGTTGTGAGTAATTTTTTTCTAGTGCAAACACTTGAAATTTTGATGATGTTATTGGTGTGATTCTTAGTGAAGAGATGAGAAGAAAATGCATATGTGAGTCATCGGTAATGCTTTGAGTGTAGAGAATAGGGAAGATAGAAGGAAGGAAAAAGGAAAAGGTCCTGACACATGGAAAGTCTAAGAAGGTCGAGATCTAAATCTAGAAGCGAGGATGGTATGTTGGAATTTTGGAAAAGCGGGACATGCAAAGAAAGATTTTGGTCTTTAAAATTAGGGAAAGATCAACAAGAAGGGAGAAAAGAGACAAACATAATAGGTAATGTGTTACGAGATGCTTTTATTATTTTTTTATATTATAAATCACAATCTTGGGTTTTAGATTTTGGTGCTTTATTTCATACAACTCCTCATAGATAGTATTTTCAAGATTATGTTCAAGGAATTTTGGGCAGGTATATCTTGGTGATGATAAGCCATGTAACATTGGTGGAAAAGGAAGTGTTCATGTTAAATTACATAATGGTAATACTTGGGTGTTGAATAATTTCAGGCATGTTCTAGCTTGAGGAAGAATCTAATTTTGCGGAGGTAATTAGGAGATGAGGATTGTATGGTTATATTTACAACATATTCTTGGAAAGTTACCAAGGGTTCTCTTGTGGTAGCGAGAGGTAAGAAAGTAGGTACTTTATATTTATTCACTTTGTTAGTCTTGACCCATATTCTATTTTAGCTACTACACGTATATACACAACTCTATGGCATCGCGAGAATTGTCCATATGAGAGAGAAGGGGATGAATATTTTACATTCACAGGAAAGTTATCAAATTTGAAAAACATATACCTGGACTTTTATGAGCTTTGTGTGTTATGGGAAACAAAAGCATGTGAGATTTATCAAGGTTGGATCAACCAAGAAGGAACACAAGTTAGATCTTGTTCATATGGATGTGTGGGGGCCGGCTCGGATATCTTCTCTTGGTGGTTCATGGTATTATGTTACTTTTATTGATGATGTTACTAGGAAGGTTTGGGTTTACTTTATAAAAAGAAATATGATGTATTTAATACTTTGAGAAGTGGAAAGTTTTGGTTGATAATGAAACAAGTTTGAAGTTGAAGTGTCTTAGATCGGATAAGGGTGGAGAGTACAAAATGATTTAATAAGTATTGTTCACATAATGGAATCCATAGGGTGAGAGGCAGTTCCTAGAACACCACTGACAGAATGGTGTGTTAAAAGAATGAACAAGACTATCATGGAGCGTGCAAGGAGCATGAGATTGCATGTTGGATTATCCTTAAGATTTGGGTGGATTTTGTAGATATTGTTGTTTACTTGATAAAGCAGAGGACCTTCAAGTGCTTTAGAAGGTGAAGTACCAAAGGATACAGAACCAGTGAGGAGGTAAACTATTATTTTCTAAATTTTTTTGGTTGTGAAGCATTTGTGCACATTTATAAAGAGAATAGGATAAAGCTAGAAGCTAATTCAAAATAATGTACCTTCATTAGGTATGGCATTGATGATTTTGGATTTTGGTTATGGAGGTTGGATGAGAAGAAAATCATTAGGAGTAGGGATGTTGTTTTCAATTAAAGGGTTATGTACAGGAACAAATACGAATAAAAATCTAGAAAAGTCGAGTATGTAGCACTTGATGAGATAAAAGATAGAGAAGTTCTCAAAGGGCTATAAAATTAACAAGTTGCCATCAATCCAGTCATAGTTGGTGTTGATCCTGTAGATCAAAATCAGCAAGAACAACAAGAGCCTAAAAATCTAGAAAATCTTGTGAGACGTTCTACTATGGTAGGTAAACCTCCTTCATGATTATCTTTGTATGAGCTTTACTATTGTTTATTGATGGATAGTGGAGAACCAAAAAGTTTTGAAGAAGCAATGCAGGTAGAAACATGGAAAAAGTGGGAGCCGGGGTATGGATGAGGAGATGGACTCCTTGGATCACAACTAAACTTGGGATTTGGTTCAATTTCCTGCAAGAAAGAGAGAATTGTAGAACAAATGGGTTTACAGGTTGAAGGAAGATGAAGGTGACAAAAAGAGGTACAAGGAAAGACTGTTTGTGAAGGGATTTGCAAAGAAAAAAGGTATATAATTTGATGAAATTTTCTCTCCTGTTGTTAAAATGACTTCCATTAGAAATTTTTTAAGTTCAGTAGCTTTGGAAGATTTGCATCTTGAAAAATTAGATGTAAAAATGCTTTTCTTCATGGTGATTTGGAGGAATAAATTTATATGGAGAATCCATAAGGATATGAAGTTAGGGGAAGGGAAATTGATGTGTAGATTAAAGAAGAGTTTGTATGGCCTTAAGAAATCTCTAAGGCAATGGTATTTGAGATTTTACAGGTTCATGATAGAACAAGGTTACTCTAGATGCCATTCTATCACTTTGTGTTTATTACAAGATACTAGATAATGACACCTATATTATCTTGTTATTGTATGTGGATGACATGCTTGTAGCGAGGGTCAAACATGCGAGGATATAAATGAGCTAAAGAGACAATTAGCCAATACATTTTCCATGAAGGATTTGTAGTGCCCACTCCTCTTCGACATTTATATGATTATGATTCTTCCCATTATAGATTAGAGTTTTGGACATTTCTATCATGGTTTAGATATTGATAGATGGACATTGTTATTTTGATTAGTTAATTTATAGACAGTGTGGATGTTAGACTTATGACATGATTACATGATGGATTATATGCATATTTGGATATATCGAATTGTTGATTTTGAATTTATATTGGACTAATGCATTTACTTTGCTAATTATATGATGTTTGATGATGTAATTGATGTCGTGATCTTATTGCTAGTTGATATAGTAATGAAATTGAAATAATTGGAATTGTGAACAATGGAGAATTACTTGTCTTGGTTTAAGTTGTGATAATTGATGATATGTATATGCATGTATTTTATTATTTCGATGTTGTTAATATGGCCACAAGGCCAGAAAGGTATTGTCTTGACTTTTGCAGGTGTTTCACAACACAATAAACCAAAGGGGATAAGAGACCAACAGTGAGAGAATATTGAGTATTGGCAACAGGTCACCATGGCAACACGTGTTTCGTATGTGTTTTTGTTGTTGTTGTTTGTTAGGAGGTCCCCATTGGGGTGACCTCAAAAGTGATCTTGGGAATGTTTTAATTTTGTCTTATTGTTTTTTATTTAATTTTGAGTTATTTAATTTTTATGTGCATGTGGAGTCACTTTTATTAATTATGTTTTGCACCCCTCTTAAGTTAATTTAAAAGTGTTTACCTAGTGCTAATTAAGATGTGACTAAAAGAAGGAAATAAATGTGAGTTGGTAGCTTTTATGTGTGTTGGTTTAGGATGAGTTTAATTTGTTTTGGGTTGTGTGTACTCAATATTCCTTGTGAATTTCGGATTTTGACCTTCTAGGCTATTTTGGAGACTTGTGGGACAAGCTAAGCTTGTCCCACACCTTTAAAGTCACCCACCCACCTAGCCTATGATGTGAGGGACTTATTTTAGGTCCTATTTTGTGTTTTAATGAAGGAAAAGGGAAATCAAGTGCACTTTTCTTACATGGGTAATTAATTTTGTCCTTAAGGGGTGTGGGTTGGGTTGAGTGTGTAAGAGGGTGGTCTTCTTCCCAACCACTAATTTACTATGCTTTGGGGTATGGGTTTGAATTTGGTGATGTGGGATGGAGAAGAAATGATGTGGCATCCTACATGGAGCCACATCATCTTCCTCTTCCTCTTTTCTATTTATTGGAATTTTTGTGAAGTTTTGGGGGTTACTCACTTGGTTTTGGCTCTCTCATTTTTGGAATGCTTTCCTTTTGGAGTGCTTGTTGGAGTTGAAGATTTCTTGGAATTTCTTGAGCTTGGAGGACTTTGGGATTTGCTTGTGAAGTGGAGTCTTGTTATGGAAAGGTAGGGTCTTACACCCTTGTTTTCTCCTCTTTTCTTGTATGTTTATGTGTTGAATGAATGTGTTTTCTTGCTTGATGTTGTTGGGTAGTGAAATGGATTTAGGATGTGTTGAGATAGTGAAATGGGGATGAAATATGTTGGAAGGAATGAGAGCTTCATTTAGGTATTTAGGAGGGAGTGGGTTGGATGCCCACCTTGTTCTCATCTTGTTATTTTGTTCATTGTGGGAGACATAAGAGAGAGGGAGGCATAAGAGTGAGGGAGGCATACGAGACTTTGGGGTTGATTGTGTTTTGGGATTTTTTTAAGGATTTGGGCATCCAAACCCTTGGGAGGCACAAGGGTATCCCCATATTCCTTTCTCTACTTGGCTTGTTTTAGAGCCATTGTTTTTGGGAAGTTGTGTTTAAAAATGAGTGTTTTGTGGTTATTTTCTTGTATGAATGTTTCTTGGTAGTAAATGTGGAAGCCTTGTATTTTGTTGCCATGGTTGTCACATATTCCTTATTGTCTCATTGTTGGGGCTCGAGGGCCAATGAGGAAGTAGGATTCACTTCCTCATTGGAGTAATGGTTGGGTGGAGAGTGTTGCCTACTCCCCCATTTTTGGTTATGTGTTGATCTTGGAAGAAGGTGGAGTTTAGATGATGAAGGCTTCTTGTGCATTTGGAGAAAAGAAAATGGACTCTCTTGTATATTTTACTATGTTGCCTCCATTTTGTAAGGAAGGCTTGTAAACTTGTATTTGTTTATAGTGAAATTTTAGTGTGTTATTATCAAATGTAATCTTAGTTGATATTGTAAATGAAGGCAAAAGTATGAAAATCATTTCATTACTTGTTGGAAAGAGAACAATTTTAGTGTAATAGGTTCTTGATATAATGGAAATGTGATTGAAAAGAAAACAACTTAGTCCTTATTTTAGTTGATTTGTTGCCTCAAATAGGTGTGTAGTTCTTATTTTAAAACTACGAGGAATCTTCTATAAATTTACTTGTGGGAATGGTTTGCAAACTTGTATTTGGCAAAAGAAGAGATTCATTCTTATTAATATACTTGCATTTGATGGCAAGTAGACTATATTTGTTTATTCTTTTGTTTGAGGAAAGCTTAAAAATCATATATGGATATGGGAAAGTTTTAAAATTTTATTTGATTAGTTGGTTTGTCAAAAAATGTATCATATTTCCCTTTAAATCTAATGGAGTAAGGAAAATTTCATGGTTACTACTAGCCCTTAGTCTTAATTGATTGTGACATTTTAGTATCAAATTTCTATAAGTTTATACAAGTATCATTTATCAATTAAGTAATAATAATAAAAGGGAAAGAGAATTAGTTTTGTATCCTATATATTACTATCAAACTATACAAGGAATAACAATATGAATATGAAATTAATACTAATAACAATATGAATATTACTACTTTGATAATACTATTAAAATAAAATAAAAATTAATATTAAAGCATTATTAATATTAATATTAAAAATAATATGGTTATATTTTATATATATATTAAATATGTGATAAATGATCAAAAAAATTTAATTAAAAAAAAGTTAAAAGTATAGACATGGAGCTGCGGCCTATGGGCTTGTAGTTGTTTTGTATTAAGAATTTCGGTGGGGAGGGTCATGACCACCCCACCTCCCACCCCATTTATATGGGATGGGGGTGGGGTCGGTGACCCTTCCCAAAACTTATAATACCCAAAACTGAACATCTTGTGCTACATTTCTTTTAAATACAATCAACCTCTTTCAAGCGCGGCCTATGTAAAACCCACGGCCATGTGGTATTTCGAACTACATTGTGTGTGTGTGTGTGTGTGTGTGTGTGTGTGTGTGTGTATTTAATATATATATGTATATATATATATATACATATATATGTAAATATATGTATATATATATATACATATACATATATATATATATATATATATATACATGTATATATACATATATATATATATATATATATATATACATATACATATACATATATATATGTATATGTATATATATATATGTATATATACATGTCTATATATACATAGACATGTATATATATATATGTCTATATACATATACATATACATATATATACATATACGTATACATATATATATATGTGTGTGTGTGTGTGTGTGTGTGTGTGTGTATATATATCTATATATGTATATATATGTATATGTATATGTATATATATATATATGTATATGTATATATACATATACATATATATATATTTACATATACATATACATATATATATATATATATATATATGTATATATATATATATATGTATATGTATATATACATATACATATACACATACATACATACATACATACATACATACATACATACATATATATATATATATATATATATATATATATATCCTCTTCTCAAGTATTTTCAAACACCATTTTACTTATTCCCTTAAAGCCGAGGCAAAACCCACATGCCCATTTGGGAAAATGCTAAATAATGAGAAAAACAAAAACAAATAAATACATTGGAACCCTAGAAAGAGGTGTAAATAGAACAAGAAAAAAATGGAAGAATGATCATCCCTCTAAGAGCTTGAGATTGCCTCTTATGGATTCCACCTCCTCTCCACCAATCTGCCAAACAAAAGTAGAAACCATAAGTCAAAACAAAGAGAAAAGAGTTTTTCATATGTATGCTTAGGGTTAGTTGAATCCTAGATCTAAGGCGCCAAATGAATCCATCAAATGGATGAGATTCATCTCTACAAAAAGTAGGTGGGAAGTGGGTGAGAGAAATTCAAATTTAATTTGCATGGGTAGACATTATATATATATATATATACTCTTCCCAAGTATTTTCAAACACCATTTTACCTATTCCCCCTAAATCGGGAAAAACCCACATGCCCATTTGGGAAAATGCTAAATAATGAGAAAAACAAAAACAAATAAATACATTGGAACCCTAGAAGAGGGTGTAAATAGAACAAGAAAAAATGGAAGAATGATCATCCCTCTATGAGCTTGAGATTGCCTCTTATGGATTCCACCTCCTCTCCACCAATCGCAAACAAAAGTAGAAACAATAAGTCAAAACAAAGATAAAAGAGTTTTTCATATGCATGCTTAGGGTTAGTTGAATCCCTAGATCTAAGGGCCCCAAATGAATCCATCAAATGGATGAGATTCATCCCTACAAAAAGTAGGTGGGAAGTGGGTGAGAGAAATTCAAATTTAATTTGCATGGGTAAACATTATTTTGGGGCCACTCTAGTATGTGTAGGGGTGTTATTATTTCCTAACCCAAGTGTCTTTTAGAGACTTTTTTACTTATTGCAACTTTGACCCTTTGTGGGTATTGTATAATTTTATTATTAAATTAAATAGACTACATAACTTTGCGATTAACTAACCAAATTTTATTAAGGTGAAATTAATTTGTATTAAAGTAAATTATAGGGAAGCCTAAGTCTTGATTTATACTAACTAATTTTATTATAAGTTATTGAGAGATTTTATTATTTTATTTTAAAGGGGGATCTAAGGGAAAATTAATAATGTTAATTTAATGTAATTTTAGACACAAGAATGTGATGACCGTAAACTCGAATCTATTATTGTGAGTGTATTTAAAAGATATATATATATTCCATAATTTTCTAGTTGACCTAGGTTTGCTTTGGGTTTCGTGTGGGTATTATTTTTGTGGGCGTTACAAGATTTAGGTGCATCAAATAAAATTCTTGGCATGAGAATCAATAGAGACAGAAGAGTAGAATATTGACTGCCTCAAGAAGAGTATGTGAACAAGGTGTTGGACGGAGTTTAGGATGCAAGATGTAAAACCGGTGAGTACACCATTGGTAGGGAACTTCAACTTGAGTAAAGAACATTGTCTTAAAACTCATGAAGAGATTGAATATATGTCTAGAATTCTATATGCTTCAATAGTTGGAAGTTTGATGTATGTTATGGTATGCACAAAACCAAATATTTCCCATGCGGTGGGAGTTGTCGATGTAGATACATGAGTAATCCAAGAAAGGATCACTAGAATGCAGTCTAGTGGATTCTCGGATACTTGAGAGGGAGTAGTAGAAAACTATGTTATCGAGGGTCAGGAGGTTTCCTTACATAGATATGTTGATACTGAGACATGGCTAGAGATTTGGATGGTAGGAGGAGCACCACATGTTATGTATTCATTGTTAGTGGCACGAAAGTTACTTGTATTTCTAAAGCGCAAAATATTGTTGCCTTGTCTACTATAGAGGAAAAGTATGTTGCTTGCTACGATGAAAGCAAGCAAGGAGATGATATTGATGTAGTGATTCATGGAAGAATATGGAAAGAAGCATGAGGATTACGGGTTATTCGGTGATAGTCATATTGCAATTCATCTTTCCAAGAACTCAACATTCCATTCGAGAACCAAACATATACAACTCATGTATCACTTCATTAGATCAGTTTTAGAGGATGGACAATCGATGTTGGAGAAGATCCATTCAAGTCGGTTTCATGCTAATATGTTGACAAAGGAAGTGACAAAAGAAAATTTGGAAGGTTGTTTGGCTTCGATAAGTCTTCAAGATTGATCTTGAAGAAGAAAAAAAAGTTAGAGAAGAGTTTGAAGATGAATTGTAACAGTGGGTTGCAACAGTTAGTCTCCAAGTGGGAGATTGTTGAAGATGTGGAGTCTTATAACCGTAAGTTGAAGTGGCGATTTTCTTTTCCTTGATTTTGGGAGGAATGGAGGGCCATGGATAAAAATAATGTCTTATAATAGAGGGGAGTTGTTATTTTTATGTTTATCTTATTTATATGCATGTCTTATTTATAAGCATGTTATATTTAGGTGCTTGTGGTTGAACAAATATTTATAAAAGGTGCACAAGTTATATATATATGTGCATGGATTTACTATTTGTAATATGAAAAATAGAGATAATTTTATTATATTCCTCGAGACCTGAATAAAGAAGAAATATGGCTTGTTTTACGTGGATGTAGCCTACATTGGGTGAACCACGTTAAATTTGGGGTTTATTTTGTGATTGCATGCTAATTTTATTTATGTTTTAATTCCATCTTATTTCTCATCCGTGTTTCGATCCTAACAACAAGTCCTTGTCCAAAAGAATGTTTTTAGGCTTAATATCATAGTGAATAATGCAATCTTGCATTCCTCATGGTGATAAAGAAATCCTTGAAAGGCCCATTGTGATCATAAATCTAGTCTTTCACCCAAAGCACCTTCTCATCCGCTCCTTCGCACAGACTTTGAGAATAACATGGAATTGAGAGAGTCGTTGGGCATGTACTCATAAACCAACAACCTTTGAGATCCATTACTAAATAATTCCTAAAGACTAACAAAATTCATGTGTTGTATGTTTCTAATGGTGTTGATTTCCACATGGAATTGTTTTTCTACTTGCCCCGAACCCTCTAACTTTTTCCACAATTGTATTGTTTAATAGAGTGCCCCATGAACACTTGAACCGAATTATCCCCTCCCCAACTTATGCCTGAAATTTTTGGTTGCAATTTGTAACTCTTTGTAAGTGAACATTACGAAGCAGATTTGGCACTTACGCCAGTGCCTTTGTTAAGGCATATTTGGACGTGTCCGCCCTTTGATAAACAACGTCAACATCACGAGAACCACAATAAAGAAGCCGTAGCCAAAGTAGCGAGAAGAAGGAATCACTATAACAAGGGTATGATTTGTACCACCATTAATGGACAATGACTCGCCTTTAAATTAGAAGAAGTCACCTAATGAAGAATGGTTGACCATACGATGAATCTTGTAGGTTTAACAGATCTCCAAACAACATTAGACAAGTAGAATTAATGATTCGCAAAGGCAAAGTGGGAGAAGTTTTCGAGACACACATTCGGCATCCTTGCATTGTTTCCACTTTGGGAAATGAAATGACATGTCCATCCTGTAAATATTTTTTGTCACTTCCATGAAACCATCGGTGGTGCCATTTTAATCTTGAGGAGAGATATTATGCAAAACTTTCAACATAGTAAAACAGTTACATAAATTAGAAATATTCAGCAACATATTCATAACAAGAAACACAAACACTAGATATACGTGGGGAAAATCCTTTTGATAAAAACCCCACACTCCAAAAGCCCACTCAATGTATTTCAAATCTAATAACAAGATTACATACACTTGCAGAGCAAGTTTCTTACAGGAGTATCACCATAAACAATTCTAGGAGGATTCCAACTTTACAGTACTTGCAAAGCTCACCACACCAATTGCTTCTCCAAGCCTTCAATTTATAGACCTCCGGTTATACAAGAAACCATCTATGGTTTACAAAACCATGTGCCAAACCTCTCATGAGGTGGATAGCATTAAAGAGAAAGATTTCGGTCTAAAATTAGGCTCTCACGTCCACAATATTCTCCCCTATTTTTGACCCTTATAGATGTCATAAAATCTGTCATAATATCTCTAAAAATAGTCCTTCCATGATATACTATCATATGGGAATCTTTTGACAACTCCTATTTCTATTTTTAGAGCACTGACAATGTGAAACGGTTGTAAGAAAATCTTGACTGAATAAACCAAACAAGGTTGAGACACCTTATTTCCAACAATCTCCCACTTGTCGAATACCTTGTAAGGGTCAAGGGAAAGATACCATCATGGATCAACTGCTAGGGGCCGAGAGGCCCATAGACTCGAAACACCACCTAAATTTTGTTGTGCTCACGGGCTTAGTTAATGCATCTGCAACATTCACAACTGTCTCTACCTTTTCCAGCTTCACCCTGCCATCCTCGACCATATCTCTCATGAAGTGATATTGAACATCAATGTGTTTGGTCCTGGCATGAAAAGTTGGGTTCTTCGCAAGGCAGATTGTGCTCTGACTGTCACAATACATTGTAACTACACCCTGTTTCAATCCAATATCTGAACACAAACGCTTTAGCCAAATGGCTTCTTTATAGGCATGAGTAGCTGCCATGTACTCTACCTCAATGAGGGACAAAGTGACCACAGCCTGTCGCTTGCTCATCCAACTAATTGCACCACCATTAAGAGTAAACACATATGCACCGGTGGATCTTCTGCTATCGACATCACCAGCCCAATCAATCCACAAAACCATGAATACGTAGGGAATGTTGATCTCCTCTTCCATGAAAACATATAGAGTACTTTGATGTACCCCAAAAATATCTGAAGACCCTCTTAACTGCATCCCAATGCACTCTTCCAGGATTAGACATAAAATGAGAAAGAACTCCCACTGCTTGGGCAATGTCTGGTCTTGTATAGACCATAACATACATTAAGCTTCCAACCGCACTGTAAGGCACTCGCTCATTTCTTCCATCTCTGATGGGGATGAAGGACATTGTGAAATGGAGAGCTTTCATTCCCAAAGTAACAGGAACACAAAGTGGTTTACAATCCTGCATGTTGAACCTTTGCAAAACAGAACAAACATACTTACTCTGGCCAAGCCATAGCTTTCTGTTCTCATGATCTCTTCTAATCTCCATCCCAAGTATGTGTTTTTCTGCACCAAGATCTTTCATTTCAAATTTTGCAGAGAGATGAGATTTCAATTCTGCAATCAAACCTTTTCCTTTCCCAATAAACAACATGTCATCAACATATAAAGTAATTACCAAGAAACAATCACCATCAGATTTAAAATATACACAGTGATCAGATTTAGACCGCACAAACCCCAAACTCAACACATATGAATCAAACTTCTGGTACCACATCCTAGGACTTTGTTTAAGGCCATATAGGGATTTCTTTAACTTACAAACCATCTTGCTTTTACCTTTCACCATGTAGTGCTCTGGCTGTGTCATATAGATTTCTTCCTCCAAATCACCATGAAGGAAAGTAGTTTTCACATCCATTTGTTCAACCTCTAGGTCATAAGTTGCTGCAATAGATAATAAAAACCGAATGGATGTCATTTTAGCAACAGGAGAGAATATCTCACCATAATCAATACCCTCAACTTGAGAGTAACCCTTCGCAACCAACCGTGCCTTATACTTTTCAACATTTCCATCTGAACCAATCTTTTTCTTAAACACCCATTTACATCCAACAGGTTTCCGACCTTCAGGAAATGGTACAAGGTCCCATGTATCATTCTTTTTAAGGGCTGCCATCTCTTCATCCATGGCTATTTTCCAGACTTTGCATCATTCATACCCAAAGCCTCTTGTACAGATCTCGGTTCATCAATGTTAGTACTCAAAGCAAATATACACTTCCAATCATCAGGAGAATACCCATACCTTTCAGGTGGTTGCCTTTGCCTTGTAGACTTTCGAACAAGCTGAGGTGGAGATTCTTCCACTTCTTCCTCTCTTCTTCCTCTTCTGAAGATTCAGAGCTTGGTGAGCTCTCCTCAACTTCTTGTCTATTTTGGGGTCTCGATTCAACTTTCTCAGGTGTAGAAGGAAGTTGAACCACATCCTTTTTTTTTTGTTCATTTTCTTTATGTTGTTCTGGCTGAAAATTAACAGGGAAAGATTTAATCTCTCTAAAAATAACACTTCTAGAGTATATTACCTTTTGTGCAACAGGATCCCAAAGCTTGTATCCTTTCACACCATAGCCATATCCGATGAAGATACATTTGACAACCTTAGAATCCAACTTTGTTCTCTTCTCCTTAGGCACATGTGCATATGCCTCACAACCCAAAAACTCTCAGATGTCTAATTGAAGGATTTTTCCCCACCACGCCTCCATTGGCATTTTATCAACAAGCACTGATGTAGGAGATCTATTTATCAAATAGCAAGCAAGTGGTAATAGCTTCAGCCCAAAACCTCTTTTCTAGACCAGCTCCAATCAACATGCTCCTAGCCTTCTCCATCAACGTTCTATTCATTCTTTTTGCAACTCCATTCTGCTCCGGAGAATACGAAGTTGTCTTTTGTCTTTTAATCCCGCAATCTGTACAAAATCATGTCAAAGTCTAGAACAATACTCACCGCCATTATCAGATCTCAAACACTTAATTTTCTTCCCAGTTTGAGTTTCAACCATAGCCTTAAATTCCTTGAAACGACTAAAAACTTCAGATTTACTCTTTAAAAAATATACCCATGTTCTCCTACTAAAATCATCAATGAAAGTAACATAATAAACTGATTTAGCAATAGAAGCAACCTTAACAGGACCAAATACATCCGAATGGATTAGATCCAAGATACATGAAGACTTATGAGTAGATGAGTAAAATTGAACGCGGTTCTATTTGCCATAAATACAATGCTCACAGAAATCAAACTCCAGATTGCAATCATTCAACCCTCAACGAGGTTCTTATTTTTTAGGCTTTTAAACCCTTCTCTCCAATGTGGCCAAGCCAAGCTTTGGTGCCATAACATGGTCTTCTCGTAGGTAATTTTGATTGGTAGAGACAGAGCACCCTTGGGTACCCGTAAGCCACGACCATCCGCAGAGGAGGAAACCCTCTCCTTTTTCAATGAAATAGTTACTGGCTTAGTTTTATCGAAGTGCTATTGCACTCAACCGTGCATGCATCAAGTTGGTACAATGTACCCAATCTACTTCCTCTTGCTATCACCATAGCACCTCTCACCATTTTCACACCTGCTTCAGAAAACTGTACATGCACACCCGCATCTATTAGCTTGCTAACAGATAATAAATTTCTTGCTAGTCCTGGGATATGCAAGACACCATCAAATCTTTTAATTCTACCATAGAAAATTTCACCTAAATACTACCACGACCAACAATTTCAAGGAAAGAATTATCACCCAAATACACCTTACCACCATCATAGTTTTCATACTTACTAAACCAGTTTTTGTTAGGGGTCATGTGGAAAGATGCACCTGAGTCTATCAACCATGCATTATCACCTGCACGAGTGGCCAAAGCTGCAATAAAGGCATCTCCATCTTCCTTTTTAGACTCAGAATCAGAATCATGCTTCTTCTTTTTCTTTTTCTTTTTTCTTCTTTGCATTCCTTCGGAAGTGTCCAGATTTTCCCAGTTCCAAAGATATCGCTTTGACTTACCAGGGATTTTGATCTCCCCTTATTCTTGGAATGGCCACGCTTCTTCTCATCTTTTCCTCATTCTTTTGTTCTTCCTCGAACACTCAAAGCCTCTTTGGCATTCAGAGAGACCTTCCTTCTCATCTCTTCGGAGAGTAGAGAACCAACAACATCCTCCATCTTCAGAGTGACTGAAGTGCTCCCAATGGCCATGACTAGGTTGTCCCATGAGTCTGGCAATGAAACCAACATAGTTTGGCACCTTTCTTCTTCATCCATCTTAACTCCAACCGAGCTCAACTGAGTCACCAACGTATTGAATGTTTCCAGATGCTCAGATATTTGTCCACCTTCTTCCATTCTCAAGGAATACAACTTCTTCCTCAAGAAAATCTTATTTACTAGAGACTTAGCTTGGTATATCTCACCCAACTTTTTCCAAAGCTTCTCTGAAGTGGATTCTTCATGGACATTTATCAGGATCGAATCTGCAAGACATAGTCTAATAAGACCTTTAGCTTTTCTATCCATTACATCATATTTTGTAGCCAAAACTGGATCCGTAGGCCTATGGACCTTCTCATCCACCGCATCCCATAGATCTCGATCAACCAACAGATCTTCCATCTTCAGCTTCCACATTTCAAAGTTTGTGCCAGAAAACTTCTCTACGTCAATCCTCCTAGATGTGCTCGCCATTTGAAAAATATCTGCAACCAGATAACAAAGTATTCTCTGCACAAGCTCCCACTCAAACCCGGATTAGCACAAAAACCCAACAACCCACAACTAAAACCAAAGGTGATCAAGCTTTGATACCACTTGATAGGAAATTAAGAGTAACGGAACAACTTCCTACGCTAATCTTGAGGAGAGATATTATGCAAAACTTTCAACATAGTAAAACAGTTACAGAAATATCAACAACATATTCATAACAAGAACACAAACACCAGATATACGTGGGGAAAATCCTTTTGGATAAAAAACCCCACACTCCAAAAGCCCACTCAATGTATTTCAAATCTAATAACAAGATTACATACACTTGCAGAGCAAGTTTCTTACAGGAGTATCACTAGAAACAATTCTAGGAGGATTCCAACTTTACAGTACTTGCAAAGCTCACCACATCAATTGCTTCTCCAAGCCTTCAATTTATAGACCTCCGGTTATACAAGAAACCATCTATGGTTTACAAAACCATGTGCCAAACCTCTCATGAGGTGGATAGCATTAAAGAGAAAGATTTTGGTCTAAAATTAGGCTCTCACGTCCACAATATTCTCCCCTATTTTTGACCCTTATAGATGTCATAAAATCTGTCATAATATCTCTAAAAATAGTCCTTCCATGATATACTATCATATGGGAATCTTTTGACAACTCCTATTTCTATTTTTAGAGCACTGACAATGAAACGGCTGTAAGAAAATCTTGACTGAATAAACCAAACAAGGTTGAGACACCTTATTTCTCATGTATCTCCCGGATTATTAAAACTCTTCCACACAACCGATCGAGTGAGGACTATTGTCGGCGCCTAACATAATAAAATTAGTAGAATCCAACATCAACGTACGGGACGCTTTAAAAATGTTATCGGATGACCAAATTGATGTTCCTTGTAAATCGAATAGTCTAAGACGACCATCTATCAAAAAAATTCATAACTTCGGGCACGCTCTCGATGGGAGTCTCTCTATTAGCCACCCAAATGACCCTCTTCTCGGAGGTTTGGGCGTAACGAGATGCCAATGTACCAGTTATTTGTTTCGTTGGGATTGAAAAATCCCAAAGCGAATGTATCATTCTTTGAGATTATTGTCTAATTTTCTGCTAGGGAAGTCCCTAACAGAAGGGTGTATCTCGCTTCAACATCCAAAAATTGACATTGATGCGGTAGAATAAGCAGAGAAAATGCAATGCACAGAGTAAAAAGTTGAAACAAGTAGTGGGTAAGATGTAAGCACTTGTCCCCATTTCTTACAGTAATAGATGGACAAAGTATGTCATTTGCTAGTTACAAGTTACAGCAGCCACTTTAAATAGGTGAGGCAATCATTAATTTGATTACATCTTTGATTGTTTTAAAGACGCGGATCAGTCAAATGAAAAAAATTGAGAACATGACTTTAAGCGGGGTAGGCAACTAAGGCAAGTAAGAAACTTATCGTGTCCATCCATGACTTTCACTTGCCAACTAGTGTGTAAGTAAAACGCATCGTTCACGTCAAGCATGACTTTGACTTTGACTCGAGAAGTGATTTTACCTAGTAGTGTTATTAAGCTTTGACTTTAATACGTCTTAGGAGAGAAAATCAAAGCATTTTGGGCAGGCGTATATAAAGGTTGAAAATATAGAAAACCCGATAATTTTTTTAATATTTCTGTATAAATATATGAAAATATATAATTTTTTAATATTTATATAAAGAAATCATAAAAATGGAATTTACAACCATATGAAAGAATTAGACCGTTAACAAATTTTAATTTTGCAGGCACAAATAATTTGTAATTTTATGCATGAGTCCAACGCTCCCCACACAGAAATGACATTCTAATATTTTGGTAATGCATTTAAAAGTGAACTATTCAAATAAAAAAGAGCCACTTTCTTAAGTAATGTTTGTTGGATATCATTTTACTGCATTTAATCCCACATAGTTTGTTATGATTCCCTTTAAATTATCAAATTCAATGTATTTTGCTCTGTAGTTTGTTAGGTTATTAATGTAGACAATAATAAATTTGGTGTATTTGAGTTTATTTGTCAAATTTTATAACATATTTGTTTTTCTATTTATATTATTAATTTTTATTAAATATTATATTTTTAATTAATTAAATTGTACAAATTATTTAGTTGGGGAATTTATCAATATTTTATACCAAAAAACTTAACACATTTTTCTTTGTAAATATAGTAAATTTATTTATTTTGAATGTTATTGATTTAAATATTGGAGGTTTTATTCCAAACTTTCATTTTTTCAAAATATACTAAGTTATAATAATTATTGTATTAAATACTTTTTAATTGAATCCGAAATCACACTCTTAGGCTTAGTGCCAGGGAATGAGGGGTTTCCATTCTACCAAATTTACTTGGGGTATGATCCCAACGTCATCCCATATTTGGCTTAACTACCAGGAATGATGAATTTCCATTCTTCCAAATTCACTGGGTATGATCCCAACCTCATTCCTTATTTGGCTTAGCTACCAGGGAAAGAGGATTTTCCATTCGACCAAATTCACTTGGGGTATGATCCCAACCTCATTCCTTATTTGTCTTAGCTACCATGGAATGAGGAGTTTCCATTATGCCAAATTCTCTTGGGGTATGATCCCAACCTCATCCCTTATTTGACTTAGCCACCAGGAATGAGGAGTTTCCATTATGCCAAATTCACTCAAGGTATCATCCCAACCTCATCCCTTATTTATAAATATTTCTTGGGAGTGGAACCTTAGTGGATGACTACACAAAACCTTTTACACCATCATACACACCATTGGACCACAATCCATTTGATAATGTTTTTTATTTTTGGATTGGGGTGAACATTTTTTTATAAGAGTTATGAACCGAGAATTATAATTTTTAAGAGAATCAGATCTTGAACATAACAAGGAGCCTAGTCCTCGAATATTGTTAAACCAACATAATCAACCAACTCAATAATTTATAATTGACGAGAAATTACCCAATGAGATTTTAATTAAGGTGGGGCTAATTGTTTTTCTTTCTTATTGTAAAACATCATTTATCATTTAATTTTGTTATTATTTAACCATGGTTGAAAATTATGTTTTATTCATTCTTGAAGGAATCACTAAAATTGATTATGGCTTAATCTCAATGATCCTTTACCATGATCATTGAGCATACATTTGTAATTTGAACATAAAGAAGATATGCTTATTAATATTATAATTGATAAGAAAAAGTCGATACATTCTTGAATACTTGTTCAATTCATTAAAGAAGGTGTATGTAATATTAATTTATTCAATTTTGTGATCCATTTAACATATGAAGACATTCCTCCATTTTTAAGGGATTACAAGTCAAACTCAAGAAAAGGATAGCAACTTGGCTTAACTTGGGTGATAGAAAAATAAATGTCATATATATTTAATGTAGAGGTTCATATTTTAGACTAGGAGGAGGTATATAACATCCATGCTATTCAAGAAATCATATTTTGTATATGTACACATTTAGTAGTGAGTCTCTATGTTTTAAGTTGTATGAGTTGTGTTCCCTTTTTCTTTAAATATGGATTTTTTTGGTAACATCCCACATTTCGACATACATTAATCGATGAGAGAATGATGTTGAATATACGGCTAATGTTGTGGATGTGGATTCCATAACTCAAACCAAACATGCTTAACTACCCTAAATTGTCCATCCAAAGTATAGAACTAGAAAATGATGCAAGCTCTATAATAGTTGTTGTCATTGAGAGCCAAATACTGCAACTCTTGGTTAATAAATTTGTATTTGAGAATGGAGCAAAATTAGGTTAGGTTGGCATTCTTCCACTTTGGTTGAATGAGTGCCTCTAAAACTATATTAGATTTGGTGTTATAAACCATCAAACTCATGAGTGCAAGATTTACCTCATTTCTCCTTTTTCTTCACATTATAACTCCTGATGAAGTATCTGGGAGAGATTTCATATGGAGGTGTAGACATAAAATCATGCACATATTACTATTTTTACTATGCCCTTAGTATTTTGCTATATACATGTATCTTAAGTTAAAACGTTTTTACTGGTGACACAATCCTTTGTCCATATACTAGCTTTCATTGTTTCTATTGTGATTTTCTCTCACATCTGTCATTTTTGTACCCAGTTTTGGTAAGGTCACAAGGATCATTGTTTGTCTCTCTTTTCACATATGTAGTCATTTATTCTAGGACACTAGCACCTAGGTGTTTGTGTCCATTAAAGCGCCTGCCATGTTTATTCTTTTTAAGTATTATTTTGACATTTTTAGTTGGCCTTTTTAGTTTTCTTATCATTTTCCGTGTTCATAGTTGGCCTTTTGTGTCACTAATGAGGAAATTCAAACAAGAGATTAATATATCTACACAACATACACATTATTATCTTGGATGGAAATTCTAAGCTGACAATCATATCTACATATTATCGCTACCATCAAAGGGACTACATTTTTAGCTACATAGGAAGGAAAAGTGTTGAATTCCATACAAAAATTTGCATCTAATCTAGCTACAACGTGCTATCTTGGAGTCATTGGCAACCTAAGGACACTATTTCACGCACAAGTACAAAGAAATACATGGATTTTGGAATGGAGTGCAATGCTCGATCATAAGTTCACTCTTTGGGTGACCGCCGAGGTCAGTCTGACTTCACATTTTGCATATTTCATTCAAATTTGATGTGTTTGTGAGATTACATAGGTAGTTAGGGTTTGTTTTATAGGTTACAAGTACCTTTGGTGATGAAAGAGTAAATATCTAGCAACTAACAAGAATTAACGGTGAAACCATAACGATACGAAGAAAGTAGATCCCGATTGTTTGTATAGTCACCATCGCTAATAATCATACACTAGGGCCTAAGAGCCCCTGTCTTGTTATGGGCATCCCTATCCAAGCCCTGTATAGAGTTCCAGAATCTCCAACGAGCTCTTGTTACATCATTTCCTAACAGATCCAACACATACATAGTCATGACTACCTACAAATCACACATGAATCAACTAAGTCACATCTCTCTCTTATTTGCTTATAATCTTGCATTTATTTAAGTTCTTAATATTCGTATATTATTGTATTTTATCATATTAGTTACTCTAAAATTAGGTTTAATACAATTTTTGTTAAATCAGAAGTCCCTAATGGTGCTTTGGACATATTTTAGATGTCGATGTTGTTGTTGATGTGAGGAATTATTTTCCAAATCACTAAGATCAATGAACAATTCTCCTTGTAGCTCATTTTCTTGTGTGAAGAATATTCATGCTCATCATATGACTGTGAGAACAATTTATGAGAGGATGTCGATATTGACTCTATTTTATGTGGGAATGAATCAAATGATGACTCATCATAAACCACATCTAAGAATCTTATATATCTTTCGAGTCTCAAGATCTATGAGACAATATGCATTTGAGGTATTATTGTACCCACAAAATATAAAGTAGAGTGTCCTCGCATCGATCTTCTTCCTCTTTTGGTTGGGACATGCATATATGTTGCATAACCAAACACTCTACGATGGGAGATCAAAGGCTTATGATTACTCCACACCTCTTCCAATGGCTTATCTCTGAAGATCTTTATAGGTGTTCGGTTCAGAAGATATAAAAATTTCTAGACTACTTCCAAAATTAGTTCTTAAAATTCGTAGTGGAAAGCATATAATGCAGCGATCCACCTCCATGACAATGCGATTGCGACATTCTAGAATTTCATTATGTTGGGGCATATAGGTGGAAGTCAAGTGTTGTGTGATGTTGTGTCCTTTCAAGAATGCCAAGAATTTATTTGATGTGAATTACCCCCCTCAATATGAGAAGAGGACAATAAGGGTCTTCCCGATCTACTTTGAATAACTCACTGATAGAAGATCTAAAAACTAATAAATGTTTCACTCTTCTTGTGTAGAAAGAACACCCATGTCTTGTAAGAATAGCCATCAATAAATGACTGGAAATACTTAAATCCATGAAAGGAATCAGAAAGGGTCTACATAGACCAATATGTACCACCTCAAGATGGTTCTTGGCATGGAAGGTATTGTGCTCGAATGGATCCTGATGTTGTTATCCCGCCAGACATCGAGAACAAAGAGGCAATAAATTTGAAAGTGTAGGAAGTCCTTGTATCATCTCCTTAGAACTGAGATGATACAGGGAGTTAGGTAGAAAGGTTCCCATATCAATAATGCCAAAGTACAATAGATTCCAACATGGAGGAAGATAGAGTAAGCGTCCTAAAATTTAATAATCTGATCATTTAAAAATATCTAGAAAGTATTGAACATTTTCATGAGATCAAACATGATCTAATGCCTTTCGGATCATGAACTCCACTTTGATCTTGTGATTCAAGAGCCGAGAGATGAGATATGAGATTTGTGGTTAATATCGAAACATAGAGAACTTTTCGAGGGTAGAACTTGATGCAGAGCATCAAGGAACAACACATAATAAGGTCATATAAGACCATGATACATGTCTTTAGGTGTGAATAAATGAAATTTAGAGTTAAGTATGTTGTAAAAATGAATATATGCTTGTAAGAAGTTGGTAAGGTGACTTGACTTGGCATTTAAGGAGTAATATAGGCTAATTAAGGTCTTTTTAAGCCTTGACATCATGTAATAGCTTCCTTGTATGGATTATAGGAGAGTATCAAGGTGATATACACAGGATTTCTATGTTGAGAAGATGGTTGAGTCTTCCTAGGAGTGTGAGTTGGCTTAGGAGTCAGTTTAGGAGCTTTAGAGGGTCTATTCTTAGCTAATGAATACCTATTTCATAGGTGATTCGATGGAGAGGAAGAAAACAGGGGTTCTCAAGGTTTGAAGAGGATGGAACAATGAATAACAACATGTGTAGGATGTTTGAAAGAAGAAATATACTCTGATTTGCATGAAATAGCTTGTTTCAATGGACTGTGCACAAGAACCCTGGCAGGACAGCAAGATAGAAACCCTCCATGACCTTCAAATGTTGTAAATCTCGTGATTATTAGCATGGAAAGATTCTACAGGTGATGTGGATCACATTGGTAATTTTTGTATGTTTTGAAAATGCATAATTTGGATTTTATAGCAATTTGTTGCCTCTCGGGCCTGAACTAGGGCTTCGTATATCTTTTTATTCCATGGATAGAATTACTTGAAAATTTTACAATATCTCTGCATTGATATGATCTAAAGATCATCCAAGTTTGAGGAAGAATGATCTTGTGTCGCTCAAGCTATAGGTGACTGTGTATTCGAGATACAACAGTGATGTATACTTCATAGTCAAGTAAAGAACATACATAGTTTTTGCATTGTAACAAGACTAATCATGATGATAGATTGATATGACAGACAAAATAGGGTATATTGGATGTATTTGCATGATCTCAGTGTCTGAATGCATGAAGCTATTACCTTGTTTGCATATAGAATATGACTACACATGTTTATAGGACTTGTATTTGGCAAGAAAGGAAGACTGCAAACATGAAGGAAATGGACACAATATGATGAAAATCCACTGATAAGGTATTGGAGGGCACCTATCTAGGTATATTTGTTGAATATGAATGATATTGGGCATGTAGGTACAAGGAAATTCCTTCCCTCTAGTTATAATAAGATCGTATAAAGTGGTTCAGGACTGTGTCAGTCCACAATAAAATGTTCAAAGGGCTAATGTCAAGGAGAAGTAGATTAAGTACATGCATGGAGGTTGGATGATGACTATCCTAGTACTATTAATGTGTTCCATGATTCTAGAGGAAAATCTACCAGTGATTTGGAAATGTATGATTAGGTGTGTAGGGGTTCTAGGATTGTATAATTCACTTCAAAAACATACAAGGAGGTGATAAAGGAAAAACCTAGATCTAGGACAGTATATGGAGGTCATGAATACCTCAACCATTGTGAAGGGAGGTCTGTTGAGCTGTTGGTGTGCCCTAGGAACCAATAATTATGTATTTAGAGTTTGAGTTGGATTCTTTTAGACTAAGTTCAGCCTTGAGGCGAGTTTGAGATTGCATTGGAAGAGAGATGCTTGAACATTCATAAAGGAACTTGAAACATTGGTTTGTTGCCTTGGTCATGTTCAATCAAGTAGAAAAGAGCTTGTGACTATATTGAAGAAGAGCTCCATTTGGAGGTGAAGGTGTATGGTAAGAGAACTCAAGAAGGTATGAATGCTAGAGACTTATGAATGGATTTTGTAGCTTGGACAGTCATACAGATTAATATAGAAGTTCTTTACATCTATTATATATTGTTAGTTGATCACAAGGTGATCACCTTTGCTCATCAAGATAACTCTCCTCAGTTGTTGTCTTCAAGAACTAGAAGTTACTAGGTCTCATGGGATCTCAAGGTGTCAAGAAATACAACAGATGATGTTGCATGAACATCAAGTAATGATCCTCTAGCAGGGGTGGGTGGAGTAATAGATCAAGTTCAAGCTCTTGAGTATTGTAAGGAAGGACAAATCTAAATGACCCTGCATCAAATTTGGTATCAGAGCGAGGATAGGAGATCAAAGGACAGCCATAACAGGAAACAAAAGGTAGATCCAATACCAAGGAGTTCAAGGTAACAAACACATGTTTTCAAGCTATTTATTTCTATAATTTTCAGAGAACTCCATATTGTAAAGTTTGTGATTGAATCAGTCATGGAGGTAGGAGCAGTGTGTGAATTGGTTAAGTTCCTAAGCTATCAAAAGGAACAAGAAAAGAAAGAGAAAAAGAGGAAAGAGGAGAAGATGAGAGGAAGATTGGCACTTCAAAAAGAAATAGATGAAGTGAAGAGAGATTTGGAGAAAGTGACCACCATGTGGTTACAGTTGCAGGAAGAAGAGAGCCATCAGAAGAAGAGTGGCCTAGTATTGAGAGGGAAGATGAAATGGCCTGTGAGGTCATTGGTGAAAAGAGATAGAAGGCTCAGAAAGGATGCCTTGAGGAAGAAAGAAGAGTTGCCAAATGAGCAACAAGAAGAGGTGAAAGAAGTTCTCATTGTAGAGAACAAGAAAGAAGAAAAAGTGCCAGAACAAGCACTTAAGGAAGGAAAGGATAATGAGAGGAAGGTGCTAAGGAAAGGAGCACTCATGGAGACACTATGGTCTCTTGTTTTTATATCTAAGCTTGTGTTTATGTTTGCAGGTATGAAGAACTTGTTGATGCAAGTTAAGCTTAAGAGCTTGAGAAATATGAAGGATGGTGTAAGCCAAGCACCCATGAAGAGAAATGAACAAGACAACTGCAAGGACCAGCTTGAAGAGGGATATGAAAAGAGTGAAGACTTCCATGATGACAAGGGAAGCATGATAGAGAACATGGAGTATTATGATGCATTGGATAGCATCCCAAGTGAAGAAGAAGTCCAGGAAGAGAGTAAAGCCAGACAAGAAGCCATTAAGGAGGATATAGGCAAGCTAAAAGCCATTGAACAAGTAAGTATGATGACTGAATATGATGATCAGATTTATGACAGTGATGTTTCTGACATTAAAGAAGACCTAGAGCAAGATAATGATAAGAGGTTAACACAAGAAGATGTGTGTGATCATGTAATGCCTAGAAGGCTCAAGGAAATAAGGAATGAAGATAAATCAGCAGGTCATCAGAAGTATATGCTACCCAAAGAGATCAAGCATAATTATGTGATGCCTAAATGGCTTGAGAAAACTAAGGACAAAGAGGAGAAGGCAGAGTCCAAGAAAGAGACCATCAAACTGGAGCTCAGTCATGAAGAACCAAGGCAAGGTATGGAGGAAAATTCAGTTTACAAGATAAAATCAGTCCAGTATGCAGGTGCACAAGAGAGTAGAAATAAGTACAAACACGGTCTAACTCATGAATGGAGAAGAAAACATGAAAAACAAATGGTTTATCAACCTAAGGTCATCCAGAACAAGGTATGGAAAGCTAAGAGCTTCAAGGAGCAGCAGTACAAAGTCATCAAACATGAAGTAATGGAAAGTGGAAGGTCCTCAAAAGATGGTGAAGCAAGAGCTGAGTACAGTCAGGGAAGTCAGAGTTCAGAGAAGGATGAAGACAAAACAGGTCCTATATATGATGAAGATGAAAGAGAAGTTGATGGAGCTGACTTGGAAGAAGAAATGAAGATACTAGAAGAGTTGATGAAGAGAATGACAGCAAAAATAGAGAGAAATCAGGAAATTGAGAGAAGAAGAGAAAGCAGGTTGAGAAGAAGGAGAGAGAAGAGGTGTTGCCAAGGATAGAGCAGCATGAAAAGTTGCAAGAAATGAAACAATTAAGGAAAGAGGAACTAGAGAAGGAGGAAGCAGATCAAGAGAGAGAAAGAATGAAAATGACCAAGTTGAAAATGGTCAATGAAAAAACAAAAAGAAATGGAGAAGAAGAGCACTCTGTAGACATTCAAGAGGCTTCATGGCCTCAACCCTTTACTTCTAATGGCATTGTTAATGCAGGTTTGGCAGACAAAGAGATGAATCAAGTGTATGATTCAATGAGAAAGTTCATGAGACAAGAGGAACAGAAGATATAGAAGACACATGTGATGATGAAATTGAGGCATTTAAAGGTAGAGAAGCACCAAAGTATGATTTTGAATACATAAGCATGGAGCAGCTGAAAGAAGAACTAAAAGCATTAGAGGAAGTCATATATCAAGACAAGGATACTCATGTAGATAGAGATAAAGATAAGACAAGTGAAGAGGTGGTAGAAGAGAATCAGATTTCAGTTGAGGAGGCATATGAACCTTCAAAACAGGCTGAGGAGGTAGATTTTTGCATTGCAGACCTTCACTTCATTCCTAAGGTGAAGCAAGCTTATCAAAATGCCAAAAATGAAAGAGAAAGAGTATTATTGATAGAGCAGGTGGAGAAGACTATCAAGTCTTATGAGAACATTCTTAGCAATGATCAAGGAGCTGTAGCTACATGCTGTTATGAACACAAACCAGAGTTAACATACTTAGTGAAGGAGATAGAAGACCAACAAGAGGCAGAATTGAAGACAAAGACCATGAAGAGGAAGATGAAGCAAGGAGCAAGCAAAAAGAGTAGAATTGAGGAGAGGAAATGCAAGAGCAGATGGAGGAGACAAACTATACCAGCAAATGCAATAAGGATGAATTGGAAGACAAGAAAGAAGAAGAACTATTTGAGCAGGAGCTCAAATTCTTTTCTCAAGGGCACTCTGATGCAGGAGCATCAAGGAACAACACATAATAAGGTCATATAAGACCATGATACATGTTTTTAGGTGTGAATAAATGAATGTTAGAGTTAAGTATGTTGTAGAAGTGAATATATGCTTGTAAGAAGATGATAAGGTGACTTGACTTGGCATTTAAGGAGTAATATAGGCTAATTAAGGTCTTTTTAAGCCTTGACATCATGTAATAGCTTCCTTGTATGGATTACAGGAGAGTATCAAGGTGATATACACAGGATTTCTATGTTGAGAAGATGGTTGAGTCTTCCTAGGAGTGTGAGTTGGCTTAGGAGTCAGTTTAGGAGCTTTAGAGAGTCTATTCTTAGCTAATGAATACCTATTTCATAGGTGATTCGATGGAGATGAAGAACAGGGGTTCTCAAGGTTTTTGAAAGGATGGAACAATGAATAACAACATGTGTATGATGTTTGAAAGAATAAATATACTCGATTTGCATGAAATACTTGTTTTAATGGATCATGCACAAGAACCCAGCGGCAGACAGCAGGATAGAAACCCTCCATGACATGCAAATGATGTAAATCTCTTGATTATTAGCATGAAAATGTTCTACAGATGATGTGCATCACATTGGTAATTTTTGCATGTTTTGAAAATGCATAATTTGGATTTTATAGCAATTTGTTGCTCTCGGGCTTCGAACTAGGGCTTCGTATATATTTTTATTCCATGGATAGAATTACTTGAAATTTTACAATATCTCTACATTGATATGATCTAAAGATCATCCAAGTTTGAGGAAGAATGATCTTGTGTCGCTCAAGCTATAGGTGACTGTGTATTCGAGATACAACAATGATGTATACTTCACAGTCAAGTAAAGAACATACACAGTTTTTGCATTGTAACAAGACTAATCATGATGATAGATTGATATGACAGACAAAATAGGGTATATTGGATGTATTTGCATGATCTCAGGTCTGAATGCATGAAGCTATTACCTTGTTTGCATATAGAATATGACTACACATGCGTATGACTGTATTTGGCAAGAAAGGAAGACTGCAAACATGAAGGAAATGGACACAATATGATGAAAATCCACTGATAAGGTATTGGAGGGCACCTATCCAGGTATATTTGTTGAATATGAATGATATTGGGCATGTAGGTACAAGGGAAATTCCTTCCCTCTAGTTATAATCAGACTGTACAGTGGTCTAGGACTGTGTTAGTCCACAATAAAATGTTCAAAGGGCTAATGTCAAGGAGAAGTAGATTAAGTACCTATGCATGGAGGTTGGATGATGACTATCCTAGTACTATTAATGTGTTCCATGATTCTAGAGAAAATCTACCAGTGATTTGGAGTAAATGTAGACTGTGTAGGGGTTCTAGGACTGTATAATTCACTTCAAAAACATACAAGGGAGGTGATAAAGGAAAAACCTAGATCTAGGACAGTATATGGAGGTCATGAATACCTCAACCATTGTGAAGGGAGGTCTGTTGAGCTGTTGGTGTGCCCTGGGAACCAACTAATTATGTATTTAGAGTTTGAGTTGGATTCTTTTAGACTAAGTTCAGCCTTGAGGGCAGAGTTTGGAGATTGCATTGGAAGAGAGATGCTTGAACATTCATAAAGGAACTTGAAACATTGGTTTGTTGCCTTGGTCATGTTCAATCAAGTAGAAAAGAGCTTGTGACTGTATTGAAGAAGAGCTCCATTTGGAGGCGAAGGTGTATGGTAAGAGAACTCAAGAAGGTATGAATGCTAGAGACTTATGAACGGATTTTGTAGCTTGGAACAGTCATACAGATTAATATAGAAGTTCTTTACATCTATTATATATTGTTCAGTGATCACAAGGTGATCACCTTTGCTCATCAAGATAACTCTCCTCCAGTTGTTGTCTTCAAGAACTAGAAGTTACTAGGTCTCATGGGATCTCAAGGTGTCAAGAAATACAACAGATGATGTTGCATGAACATCAAGTAATGATCCTCTAGTAGGGGTGGGTGGAGTAATAGATCAAGTTCAAGCTCTTGAGTATTGTAAGGAAGGACAAATCTAAATGACCCTTGCATCGTAACTTCTCATTATGAGAGGAATGTTGACATTTCCTATTCCTTCGTAAATATACTCCTTGTTGATCGTAATTCGAACCCAATCTCCAATTGGTTTATCATTTAATGAATCAAAATATCCCTATCACCTGTCATGTTCTTACTAGCAGTGATTCAATTTAACAAAATTTTTGTGATGGTTACGAAGTTTGAGAGACTAGAACAACATTTTGGTATGCGCCATAATTTTCTGATTCTAGTACTTCCTCATCTAAGTCATCATCTTGTTGGGTTATGAAATTTCCTTTCTTCATCATGTGGTGAGGAAATCGTCTTGAATTATGTGAATTAATGCGACCAAATGTACTCTCTTCACTAGAATTACACTTTGTGAGGTCATTATACAACTAGTTAAAATCTTCATGTATATTAGTGGTGCAGATGTGACACCATCAATTCCCTTTCTATGAATTTTTTTGCTACTACTACTTCTTTGACTACTTTCTTTTTGTTCCTTTGATACTTGTGATTGTTATATTGTCTCGATATTAGTGCCTTATCATCAAACTCCTCGCTCAAGATCTCTGGATGGCTTCTTCCGCTAGAGTAAATTCACCATTTCTACCAAGGTAACATCTTATTTTATGATGCTCAATGTTGTGACAAAGGTCTTGAATTAGGAAGGAAGAGCTCTCGGTGTGAGAGGGAGTAGTAAATTCCACATTTTCTTCGAGTGCTACAAGATCTCGCTCGTACTTTTTCCACATGACGCAAGTATTCCTCTAACTTCTCACTATCTTTCATACTAAGTGCATGAATCTTTGATGGGAGATGGAGGATCTTCGTCAAGTTATTCACTTCGTAGATGGTGGAGAGATAATCCTAGGTTGCCTTCGATGTCATCACATAATGTATGTGTGGTTGAACCTCATCGGAAATGATGAGAGTGATCAACATCAAGGATTTTACATCAACTTTTCATGCTTTGTTTTCTCATCTACTCCAAAGTGGTACGCGCTACTTTTGAGTGACGATTTCCTAGAGCTCCTCGAACTAGAGAATGGTGTGCATCTTCATCTTCCAAGTAGAATAATTGGGCCCTTTAAGAAACTAAGCATCCCATAACAAAAATTTTGGTGCTTCTTCACGATTTTTCTCCACATAGGCTGCTAATTCCTCTCCACGTAGGAAAAAGAAAACATGCATCTTCTTGTCGTTTCCACACTTCTTGTTTTCACCGCTAATCAAGGATGTTTGTTTACATTTTTCATCACTTCCAATTTGAATAAATAGTCATGTTTCAAATGTCAAAACAAGGTATATAGTAATGGCCAAATAAGAAGTCTATTAGAAAGGAAAAAAATGCTTTGTAACTCAAGTGCAACATGGGTTTGGATTTTCTAGGGTTTCTCTCTTTTAACCGTTGTACAGCAGCCTTTTTAGGAATGTATTGATATAGTATCTCCTAAGGTTTCTCACCCTCTAGGTGTCCCCTATATAATGTCCTCACCTTATTCAAACCCATGTTTTTCAACCATGGAAGGAGATAGTGGAGCGAGCAATGGTACCACTGGTGAAGTGACCCAATAAATTCATCCCAAAGGTTTTTCACAAGGTAATATTTCTCCTCTTGATGTAGTTCTACTCATTCTTGAATTTAATGTTGTGTGTCAATGGTTAGAGAAATTTTTCCTCATTGGTTATTTTTTGGGTCGAATCCCCTCTAAAAGCATGCTTAAATCTTGGGTTAATATACTCTAGAATCCTCATGGACTCTAACTAGATAGCATTCAAAACATGACCAAGGGTTTCTTTCTTTTTCATTTCTTTGACCCTGCTAATGCGTGCAATATTATGGATAAACAAGCCATTTGGTATGTTTGTAACTCATTGTTTATGTTAACACCCTAGCACAAGGACTTTGTAGTATCTGAATATATTGCCCTTAAAGTGCCTGTTTGGGTTGAATTTCCGGTATTCCTCTATCCTGCGTGCCTTTTTTTCACAGCAAATTTCTACCTCACTTGGGCGGGTAGTTTTCCTAGAAGCTGATAAGTTTTACCATTATCTTCCACAGAAGAAAGTATGCGTTGAGATTTATCTCTTGCAGGATCTCAAAGAATTTTTGGATATTCAAATGGGTGACAAATGCTATTCCCATCGGGTCATGTATATCAATTTACCCAACACTTTCTTTCGTTGTCAGAAGCATCCGATCACAAGATCAAGGATTTTCCACTTTATGTACCTCAGAACTACCCCTATGGCCAAAACAACTCCCTAGCTAGTCAAAACCCAATGAAGGAAGGTTGATAAGTTGTCGAGGGATGGAAAACAAGAAAAAATCCTAAAAATTCAAATCCTTTGGCTCCCATGGCCATTAGGAACTAGTTGTTAAGGAATAATCTCTCGATATCCGGCTAAGTAGCCTACATCTTCTCGCTAAAGAACCAACTACTACTATCATCTCGGCTACTCCATTGCCAAATTATTCCAGCACACCCTTATGGCGTCGGTTCTCATGGACCAGAATTTTTTTGTTTCTCACATCCCCATCCCACATTCAGTTCCACTACTACTACCAAGCAACTCACAAGGGCCTTCCAAATGACCCCAAAGTCCCTCCCAAATCTCTCTAGACCATAGCCTAAAGCACACAATGTGGATTCTATCAAGCGGAATATAACATTAAGTATGCTTTGACCGAAAAAAAGTTGATTTGTAGGATTTTTTACAGCATAATGCTGCTCGTTTCTTGCACAATCAATATGATTCCCTTGAGGGATTGGAGGATGGGGATATGGATCTTGACCAATGTTTCCCATGAATTGATTATCTTAGAATGTTAGGGGTCTTCTGACTCTATTATAATTAGGTGGTGCATGAAACTCGACAACGATGTGAAAATTTGGACGCTTTGTTTTTGCAGAAGTAAAATTACATGTTTTTAGTTAGAGATGGTATGCAAATCCATCTAGCCTGACAACTTGGATTTCTATAACAATCATGAAATAGGCGTGGGGGATTAATTTCACTTTTTCTCCCAATTAATGGTCCTTATTAATTGACCATGGAATTGACCCCACCAACCGTGTCACATGGGTCCTCTTTAATATTGATGGTCACCCTTTTGGACTCATAAATATTTACGCGTCAAATGATGCAGCTAAAAGGGCTGATGTGTGGCGGTGGATAGCCAAATCCATTCCCGATGCCTAATGGGTAATAAGTGGAGACTTTAATATGGTTGAATCCCATAATGATAAATGTGGCCACTTGCCTATGAGGTGGACACTTGGTGAAAGGGAAGTGTGGTACTTCATGTGAAATAAATTCATATTTTTTTATCATAACACATCTCACTTTACCACCTCTACAGCTTGGTACACATGGACCACTATTCGTGGAGGGATAGATCACATTATTAAATAGCTTGACAAGGCCATGCTATCAACTCAAAAATTATTTGAGTTCGATAGCATTTATTCTATGCCAGTGGAGGTCATGCTTGAATTTGTCCTTTTAGAATACTCTCCTATACGATTTCGTATCTTTTGGCATGATGCATTCCCCTTTTTTCATAAAGGCCAATCCTTTCTTAATACTACATTGATGCAACATGACGCCACTCTCAATCATATCAAATGGGTTTAGAATTTAACTCCACAATCCAGTCACTGTTAGTAGTTTCATCCACGTATGCAAGATAGCTGGATACAATGGTGGGAAGATGTACTGACTCATAATACCATATTTTTTAGAATCTATGGCTGATAGTTGGTGAAAATTTGGTGTTGTTTATACACTACTAACACCTAAGCTCTCAGTCAGGCGATGGTGACACTTCAAGGTGATCCCTTCTCTGACGCTCTGTAATTGTAAGTTATAACACTTCATAATCAAATCCAAATTACGTATAACTATAATGCCATAGGTGCTTAGATATGGGCTCGGATGCATTGGCTTGAGATTGGATATTGGGTGTAAAAATAATTCTTTCTTTCTCTCTAAGCTAGAAATACTTCTCAACATATCCGAGATATCATGGACAATGGAGCTCGGATTACTAACCCGCAACTTATGTTGCAAGCCTTTGTGCACCATTACAAGCTCGTCTTTCAAGCTTAACAACCCTCTGCAGCTCGTTGAGCTACTCTTGACCACTATTTGGGTGTTGTACCATGAAATCTTTGAGAGGCTTAGAAGGTGATCCGTCAAACATAGCTCACCATCAAGACCTCTATGAAGCCACTCTGCAAATGGCTAATGATAAAGCACTAAGCTGCGATGGATTCCCTTGTGAATTTTATAAATCTCTTTGGGATTCTGTCGGGCAAGACCTTTTTCAGGTCTATCTTGAAGGATTTCAGAACCAATCCCTAGGGCCATGCATTAATAAGGGAAACATCAAATTTATCCCTAAGTAAGGAGATCCCGAGAAAATACTTGTTTGGCAAATTACGTTGTTGAATGTCTCCTACAAAAATGTTTCCAAAGCGTTAGCTCTATGATTACACAATCTTCTACCTATTATTATTCATCCAGAGCAAAGCATGTTTCATATAGGGACATTTCATCCTGGATAACATCATCGTGATGTGGGAAGGCATGGAATGGGCTTGTAGATCTCATCAGGCTACCATGTTTATCAAGATTGACTTTGAGAAGGCTTATGATTAGATTGAATGGCCATTCATTCTTGCCATGCTTCAAGCCCTTGGCTTTGGACCCATTTTTATTCAATCCATCAATATGCTTTTTGTAGATGCCTCTGCTCAAATTTCTATTAATGGCCTCAACTTGGAGCCTTTTGGGATTTTCCGTTCTATCAGACAAGGTTGTCCTCTTGCCCCCCGCATGGTATGTGCTAAGGTAAAGGCTTTGGTTATCTCTTAGCTCATGCCAAAGTGCATGGTCTTATTCATGGAATCTTGTTGTGTGATGATCCTAATTCACAAACTTCTCAATGGGAATTTTGCAAATGATTCCTTCCTTATGCTTATTAAGGATGAGACCAACATTAGCAATGTTATGTAATGTTTTTATACTTTCGCCTAGCTTCTAGATCATCTATTCAATGGTGAAAATCCATATGTTACCGGTAATATTTCCTTCCCACACCTAACTAGATTTCTACCTTTGATTGGAAAATTATATAACATGGTGAGATTTTTAAATTTCTAGGTATTCCTTCTACTTTTCAAGCATTCCCGGCTAAATTTGGCATTATGTCATTAAAATTTGGCTCTGTTACAACTTTCCAACCAATATTAGGATACTTTCACTACTATGATCAATTTAGTTCTTGATCACACGTTGCATAAGATTGTTTCGCATTCCTCTCACCCATGGTGGATAGACTGGAAGTGACATGTTGATACTACTTTCTGAACTACAAAGCCAACAAAGGCTATCATTGGCTCTCGCCCCATTTTCCCATGGTGGAAAAAATTAATACTCGTTGGGGAATTCACGCCACTTTGTCTACCTAGGGTAGACGATTTGAGACTGTTTGGACTATATGTGTGGAGCCCAAAATTGCTCATTTTATTTGGTGTATTCTACACTAAGGCCTTCCTATCGGGGATCATCTTGTTCAAATTAGGATCCCGACTCCTAACTACCCCTTATGTGGGCATTTGGAAACACTTTTGCATGTCTTCGGTTCTGTCCCAAAGCTCAAATTTCCTAGAACTGGATCCATTCTTTTTTTTCCCTTACAACCCCACTGCCTCACTTGACATCATATCCTCTTGGGATATAATCCATAACTTCTACCTATGTTCACCCATTTGGCATATTTTTAGAGGGGAGATTCTATTTTGGATATGGAAAGAAAGAAATACTTTTTTATTTTCTAATCTATAGTTTATAAATATTTCTCGATTTATAATGAATTTATGGTGATCTTCAACGTGCTTCTGTAGATTCAAGTTCAAGAAAACAAGGTTTGTTAGAGGTGGACCACCTTTAGATGTTGCTCGAGTGCCTCCATATCCCACCAGGTGCTCCTTGCCTTCATCGGTGGTGGACGGCATAGCTGATCTCACCATCTTTCTTTCCTCTACACCCGCAGCTCTCTGAGGCTATTACATCAACATATTCACTCGCCAAATTTCCACTATAGCTAGGGCTATTCACCACATTCGTTAGCTCACCAACATGGGTGGGGCTATCTGCCGCATTCATTAGCTTGCCAACATGGGTGTGCCTCTCTCGCCGCACTCATCGCCTTACCAACATGGTTGGGACTCAACACCTCGCCAACATGGGTGGGGCTCTCCTTTTGCCGCTACCACGCAACAGGATGCTCGACACTCACCACCACCTCCACCACCTTTTGACTAGCTCCCTCACCTCAACCTTGCCATTCCTACGCACGGAAGTGGACCTAGAGGTAGAAATTATTTTGGCTTGGGAGCTTCCGGATGTAGGAAAAGGCCTACCTAGTTTGGGGTGGTTGGATGATCAAGATCCACCTGCCTCAGGCATGTTTGCTGTTGCTGCTTGATAGTGCCTTTTTAGTGTTTTCAGGCGATGCCTTTTTGTTGTTCTCTCCTAGGCTTGGCCTAGTTTGACTCTTGTTGTTCTAGGCTCGGCCTAGCTTGTTCGTGGTTTTGGATGTGTTCTCATACCACTCGCTTTTTTAAAAGTTGTTATCCATATTCCACCGGGCCAAATATTGGATCAGCCATGACCCCGCATAGAAGGAACCTGAGAAAACACATTTGGATGTATAAATTGGTCACAGAAGGACTCAATCATGGAGTGGCGAAGGCCGAGAGAGACTAAAGGATCCTACATAAAAGAAAATGACTCTGTCAAGCCGTTTCCATGTCTTAAATCCATTCTTCAAGTTATAAGTAGACTCAACTATGAAATAGTAGGGTCAAAGTAGAAGGGGTGATGTCGTAGAGGAAGTAGAAATAAGAAGGGAAGAAACAAAAAGATCTAAAATCCTCGGGCTTGAAATAGTTTAGGAAAAGGTACAAAACAACTAAGTATGGAGGAGGCAGCGGAAGAGGCCATGTGTCCTAACGACGCTTCTCCAAAGGTGAATCCAAAAAGGGGAGCCTAAACTTGTGCTAAGCTTCCACGCATCTAGAACCCCAAAAGTTACAGGGCCATTGAAAATTCCACGAGATCAAAGAGATGCTAACAAGTGTCAACTCGATGCTCCTCTAAAGGAAAACTTTGGGTCAGGTTTTCAAGCAAGTGCCATACCTCCACGTGTTATTCCAAAAGGGGCAGAGTCATTTGTATAGTCAATGCATGTGCCAAGCCAGCGGAGGCTTCCAAGTGTCTTAATGGCACCGATTCAATATTTGAATGGAGAAAAGGTACGTGAACGAGTGCGATCGCCACATGTCCTAGGTCAAAGCAAGCCGTCTGGGGGAAAAGTATTTTATTCACCCCTTGTCCCCCAAAAGGTGTAAAAGTTACAAAATGGCCTCAGTAACTCCCCAAGGGAAAAAGCGGTGTTTGAGCCAAGTCAAGCCCAAGGTGAGAGTGGGGAAAAGGTAGAAATTTTCCTTTTGTCTAAAATCCACAAAGATAAAGATGGAAGTGCATCCCCCAGATAACTAAAGGGTGTAACGTGTCCAAGTGGAGTTTCGAGGTTACGGGAATATTTGAGTTTTGTGTTTTGCGTAAAGGGGTGAAAAGATAAATTACGAACCTGCAAGCTTTGATTTTTCTCTAATCTAGCTACCACATGTCCCAATCAAAGGGTGACCCATTTTTGAAACTGTTTTCTTGCCCATTTGTACATATCCGATACATACTTCAAGGGGCATATCTTTCAACTCAAGGCTCGAAATATTGTGAATCTGACATTGCTGGAAAGATTTTGGCCTCGCCCACACCATAGAGGTCTGTAAATTAATTTTGAGGAGGTTAGGTGAAATAAAATGGAGAAACATCTTCAGGATTTTAATGCAAGATCTCCTTGCCTCAACAACCAGATCGGATTCAATATGTTCCACCGTTTCCTCTTCCTTCAAGGCACCGAACCAAGGATTGATGTAGTAAAGACATATTTAGGGATAGATTTTATCAAAGGCATTAACAATAGTAGTTGAGCTTCAACTTGCTTTTCCCGCTTCTCTCTCTCTTTCTTCTCTTTGAATCAAATCTATAAATTCAAAGCGGGATTGGTTGTAAAATTTTGGACATTCTTTGTTTTGCAGAGCTCCCTTCTCCTTCTAGTAAAGGGATTTGTGGGGTTTAGGAATTCCATTAAAATTGTAATATGTTTATGCCTTTTGGCTACTTTGTAATGAATTGTATCAATCCACAAAGCAATAAAACATGTCTGTGATCGAACTTAGATCCTTTCTTGTCTCTTTTTATTTCATTTGGTCTTCCATTACATATTTTCTATTTGTGCTTGTTTATTGTATATGTTTTGTTGGTTTGTGTCTATTGGAAAAATAAGTGTTCATCATTCCTTTCGTGCATCACCTGGTAGTTTAGTTATTTCTTATTTCTTATACTCTTTTATCCCTGTCTCCTTGGCAAGTTTTAGATTAGGTATAGAGATAGATCCTCTGTAAATATTCATGTATGCACCTAAACGGAGGAATAAGGAACCAACCTTTAATTTGGAGATCTTTTTTTCATTTTGCAAGGTCCACACCTTGGGAAAAGTTCAATGTTATGAAATCACACCAAATGATGTTGCCTTAGAAAATCAGACCTGTAGAACTCATTTGGGGGTCTTTGTGATTTCGCACTAACAATTTAGCACACGCTTGGTGGGACAAAGAAGTCTCCATTTCATCATAGCAAGATTGATGTGCACTTGTTGCAATCTTCAGCTTATAAGAAGTTTCAAATTTGCATATCTTACGACTCCAATAGAGGAAGAATCCACTAGTTTCAAAGCAGCCCAAGTTTGAGAATTCATGAGAAAACCTGGTCTAGACCAAGGAAAGAAGTTATATTTGAATACTTACATTTATCCTCGTGCGAGAGAGATGAGAGGAAGAAGCGTTCAGAGGTCTCGATCTCTATCAAGAAGAACCTTGTCAACACCTCCACCGCAAGGCCTTTCTTGTAGTGTGTAAGGGTTCTTAGGCCAATCGAGAATGGCACAACCAAATCCATATGTCAACTTCACCGACAACAACCACTCACCCGAATGCACAAAATATGGTCCCGATTGCTGCATTAAAGAGCATTCCATACTTCACCGGAGAAAGAAATTTTTTTCCCGGTGATCATGTCCAAGATATTGTAAATGTCTCATACAATCCACGAGATCCATGAGATAGACATTACGGTTAAGTTAATATCATTCTCACTCAGAGGTAAAGCTTCACAATGGTTCAGAATCTTACAATGCAGGATCTATCCAAAATTGGAACCAGTTATGCACAACTCTTCATGACCAGTTTGGAGAGAAGGGTGATAACTTATCTTTGTTGGAGCAGTTGACAACAATAAAGAGAGCCCCAAATGAGAAACTGATGGACTTCAATCTCATGTTCCAGAGGACTTGGGACAAGATTCCAACAACAGTAAAGCCCACTAATGAAGGTGCATTCTTATACTTTCTTAGGGCTTTAAATTTTGATATCTCTTTGATGATTCAGTCAATGGGGGTTATAACCTTACATGAAACCTATAGCCTTTCCATAAGGGCTGAGAACCATTTGATTCAGGCTAGAAAAATCACTCCTAGGCCATCCATGCCTCTATACCCTAAGTTAGGAAACCTAGATACCAACCAAGCACCCACATTAGCTCCTATACCCACCCCCAAGAGTCAAAGCTCAGCTGAAGCTTCCACTTCATCATCTAACACCTCTAAGGAACTCTAGGAAGTCATGAAATAGCTTTAGAACCTAGGGAATGAGATGGTAACCATCAAAAGACAACAAGATCATAGTTCTAGGCCGTATCAACCTCAAGCTCAGCCCCATGTGCATTATTAAGCTAGACCCCAAAGATCACACACAATAGGCCACCACCTTAGAATATAAATCAAAGTTAAAACCAAGGACAACCCCAAGCTACTAGACCCTTCAGGTCATATGATCCAAACACAACTTCAACATCAAAGGCATTGGTTCCTACACAGAACAATATGGTACAAGAATATGATTGGTGCTTTCCATGCAGTCAGCCACACAACCAATCAACATGCTTTAATGGTGCTCTAAATCAGGCCTTGATGGTGCAAACTAGTATAGTGCCACAAGAACCTATCCAAGAGGGAGATCAACAATAAGGAGCTCAACAAGGTGGACCCCTAGATGAAACTATGCTAGTAAATTGGTAGGCTGAAGACTTTTGTGGGATGAATCAGTTCCCTTCTCAAAGTGTGGCTACCAACACACGGTCCAAAAGGAGAAATATTGGAGAGGGCCAACCACTGAACTCAGGTGACCCTCAACCTCCCATCACTCAAGGTCCTGGTGCTCCAAGTACAACTTTCAACATACAGAACCAACCCAAGCCACCTCCTAAATCCAGTCAAGTACCGGTTGTAGCAACCCATGTGCAAGAAAGAAATGTTTCTAGGAAGGGAAAAAAAGGATAACACATTGAATATTATTGAGCAAATGAAGAGGAAAAGTGTGAACATTTCACTATGGGAATCACTAGCCATTCCAGGGTAGAGAGATCTGTTGCAGACTGCCATGCAGAATTGGTCAAGTTCAAATCAACCCCCTAACCAACAAGAGAGGGTGCTTTCCAATGCAGTTCAACTAGGGAGAAACCATGGAGAACAATAAGGTAAGAATGTGAGACCTCCTCCTATTTCTCATTGATTATTGGAGACAAATTGGGGCACAATTTTATGATTGATTCTAGGGCTAGTAGTTCTGTGATGCCCAAACGAATAGCTAATCAGTTGGGTCTCCAATACGAATTCATCTCTAGAGGAGTAGTCCAATTAGATGGGATAGTAGTGACCATTGTTAGAATCATCAAGGATCTGAGTCTCACTCTACATGCTTGCCCTAATGTGACCATTTTGCAAAATGTGTTAATAATAGATTTTCCACCACATTTTGCTTTATGTCTGTACATGGACTTCACTGCCAAAATTAGAGGCTACCTGTCTGCTTATTGGTCACATATGCTCTTTAGGACAAGGTATGGGGTGAAGGCCACAATTAGATCTAAACCTATTTCTGATTATCATATTGAATCCTATGTGCCTAGCCCAATCAATGCCAATTGCTTAGCTTTTGATCAAGAAGACCTCCTAAGCACTTTTGAAGCAAATACCAAGGTGGGATGTATCCCAGACTTGAATCTTGATGATTGGGCCAACAAAATTCATGCTTTTGACCCCTATAGGGAGATGGAAGAATCTAAGCTAGGTGTCTACTACCTACATGAAGAAAACCATCCCCTTCCTGACCTAATTAAGCCGTAATACAAGGATGACAACGAGGTATGGCAATTGTTCTTAATGGCTCAAGGAGTAAACAAGGAGCTGGAGGAGGAGCTATGATTGTGTCCCCCAAAGGTGTGAAATATTATTCAACCTTCGATTATAGTTTTCTTGCTCAAATAATAACACCTTGAATATGAGGCTCTGGTCCAAGGTCTTCTTTGGGCAAGGAATCTAGGAATCAAGAACTTGCAGGTGTTCGGTGACAGTGAACTAGTTACCAATCAAGTCAGAGGACTTAATGCTTTCAAAAATGACCTGCTCAAAAACTACAAGAGTAGGGTATGGGATCTCATGGAGGATTTTGAGGCCTTCAGCATTGTGTCCATACCTAGGAAGGAGAATGAATTGCTTGATGAGACTTGCAGCTAGTTGGGAGAAACGTTTGATGTGGTTGACAACATCAAAAGAGACAAAGAACAACCACATATCCATATAGTTGTGAGACCAAGCGGTGCTATATAACAACACATCTTTGGCGGGTGTTCAAGAATGATCACAGATCATTAACTTTATACAAGAAGAAGCTGAATTATCAGCCTAGAAACCAAAATAGACTAGAGTAGCAGTATAGGAATTAAATAGTACAACTGCATACAAACAAACTTCCCAAAGGCTTAGTGACACTAGAATCTATTTTCAATCCTAATGATGAGTTCGAAAGGAGAAGGATAACATGCAGATCAAAGGAGAATATTCAGAGTCAATCCTAGTTGGAGGAGACAAAACACTTCAAATTGGCAAAGTGTCCACCAAGCAAGAGATGCACGAATTCATACAACTTTTCCAAGAATTTCTAGATGTGTTTGCTTGGAGTTATGAAGACCTAAGAGGGTTCAAACCAAATCTAGCACAACACACAATCCAGTGAATCAATCCACTGCCATGCTCGGCCCATCGGGTAGAAGAGAGACCACCAACCCACATATTGAGCCTCGATGAAGAAAGAGTGAACAAGCTAATAGAGGTGAGTATCATATTTCCAATCAAGCACTCAAGCTAGGTTGCAAATCTGGTTCCAATCAGAAGAAAATGGAGAAATCGGGTGTGTGTTGACTTCGAGTGGATTTGAGCAGAGCCTCCCTCCTCGAATATCACTACCCACTCCCTTCAATGGAACATATCTTGAAAGTAGTGTCGGGTTAGAAAGGTTCTCCCTCCTAGATGGATACTCAGGGTACAACCAGATCATGGTGAAGCAAGATGATCAGTTCAAAAATTCCTTCACCCCCAAATAGGGCACCTATGCCTACAGAAAAATGCCATTTGGATTATCTAATGCCAGAGCCACTTTTCAAATCAAATGGAAATGGATATGGAATTTAAAGGGCTTATCAATAAAATAGTGCTGATCTATCTGGATAACATTACGATGTTTTCCAAAAATGTACCAAACCACCTTTTCCACCTAAGGCTGGTGTTCCAAAGGTGCAGAAGTTTTGGGGTGTCATTAAACCCTAAGAAATGCATAGTTATGGCTCATGAAGGCAAGCTTCTAGGCCATATTGTATTAAAGGAAGGATTGGAAATTGACCTAGAGAGAGTTCAAGCAATAAGAGCATTATCGTTGCCAAGTCACAAGAAGGATCTTTAGAGATTCTTGGGAAAAATCAATTTTGTCCATAGATTTGTTCCAAAATTTGTTACCCTTGTTAAGACAATAACGTTGATCTTGAAGAAGATCATAGCATTCAAGTGGACAAGTTGAATGAAAAGAAATTTTGAGGCTATTAAGGAAGCCATATCACAAGCTCCAACTCTTGTGAATCCATATTTTTCCAAGGACTTTATATTGTATGCCTTTAGTGGCAGTGATACAATTTTTGCAATCTTGGTTCAGCAAAATAGATAAAGTACAAAACAACCAATTGCTTTATTCAGCTAGACTCTAGAAGACTATGAGGTGGGATACTCCTTCATTAAGAAGTAGGTCCCTGGTAGTGATCGGGAGGATTGAAAAAGTTTAAGCCTTTGGTTTCAAACAACAAAATCCAAATATTGGTCTCCCATGCAAGAGTTAAGGAATACCTTCTCAACAAGGATCTAAATGAGAAGCATGCGGGATGGATCACTCATGTCATGGAATATGACATTGAGATCAAGCTCACCAAGCTGGTCCGTGGGAAGGGGTTGTGTTAGCAACTAGACTCAAGTCAACAAGATGAAAACAATAGCGAAAAGGAGGTTGTTCTTGTTCTATAAGATTATCAAGAAGAAGGAGAGATGATGTACCTACTCTTTGTTGGACCCAAGACATGGTGCACTTCCTTTGAATAAGCCTATGTCCTCATGGGATGAGTAAAGAAAAAATGAGACATTTTAGGCTACAAGCCATCCCACATGTCCTTATTGATGGTGTCTTGTTCAAAAGAGACATCTATGGCATTTTGTTGAGATGCATTCAGACAGATCAAGTCGAGAGAGTGTTATAAGAATTCCATGTTGAAGAAGTGGAGGCCATTTTTCTCCAAGAGTAATAGCACTCAAAATCATGATAGAAGGTTATTATTGGCCTAGAGTGTTCAAAGGACTGCTACACATGGATCAAAAGGTGCAAGAATTGTGCATTCTTCAAAGGCAAGGAAAGGCTAGCAACACTTCCATTGCACCCAATCTCGGTCGACCAACCTTTCATGTAATGGGGATTGGAATTCATTGGATTCATCAATCCAAATTAAATCCAAGGCCAAGATGGATTCGACAAAGGTGACATATTATTTCACAAAGTGGACCAAAGCGGTGGCACTCGAGGATGCTAATGAATCTAGCATATTAGACTTCTACGAAGGGATAGTGACCAGATTTGGAGTGCCGGCTACCATCATATCAAACAATGCATTGGAATTCATAGTTTCCAAGATCACAAGATGGGATGTTAATAATGGGAATTATTTGAGAACTTTATCAAACTATTACCCTCAAGGTAATGGCCGGGCTGATTCCATGAATAAGAAACTCGCTAAAGATCATTAGAAGGAATCTTGATGAAAATCGGAGAACCTAGCACACAAAACTCAAATCATCCTTATGGGATGATAAAGTAACACCAAATAGATCTACAGGAAGATCTCCATTCAAAATTTTCCTTGGGAAGGAAGTAGTGTTGCCTATATCACTCGAGTTTCCAACATTGGAGCTCGTAAAGTAACTAGAGTACATGTCGAATTTGAACCAATGGAGGCTAGGTATGCGGAGTTGATAGAATTGGAAGAAGTCGAGAGAAAGCACTCCAAGCAATAGAAAAGAATCAGACCTCAATCATAAAAATAATTTGATAAGAAAGAAAAAGCAAGGACCTTCTAGGAAGGAGACCTGGTTTTGAAATGAGATGCATCTCGAGAAAAACCAGGAAGGCATTCCAAATTTGATGCCATCTAGAGTGGCCCCTATATGATCAAAAGATGCAAAAGTAGCAATGCTTTCCAATGGTCTACATTGGAGGGTGAAGAGTTACTGATTCGGTGAATGAGTGTAGACACTAAAATTAGGTCACACTCCCTTTTGTCCTCGACATATAAGCACCCTTTATTACATTTACCTAGCCATGAACCCTTCACCCCACTAATATTAATTTAATTAATTTAATTAAATTAATAATTTATCCTCACTATATTTATTATTTAAATATCTTATTTAAATAATATCTATACATATAGTTCACTTAGACACCTCACCAAGCTAACTCAACCTAAGACCTATTCTTAGCAAGTTCCCATAACTAACTAAGACTTACCCAAACCCTAAAAATCAATGCCTACATTACCTCTAACCACATTCCCGCATGCTCACAAGAGGCTCCAAGTATAATCCATGGGATAACAAAATGAGATCCAAGGAAATCAGGAGGATCTCCCTAGTTTAGTAAACCTAGGAAATCCCGCCTTGACTGACGTTGGTTACCCCTAACCATCACCGGTTAAGACGGACCATCGTTGGTTACCCATTTTAACCCAAAACAACCTTATTCTCAAGGTTGGAACTTGGAAGCAAGAAATTTGATGAGAAAGAACACATCTCAGAGAGATAACACATCTTCAGAGAGCTAATTCCAGTGAAAACTCACATCCAAGGAAGGAGATTGAGCATCTTCTCCTGCACAACCATCCCAGCCACGATCTAATCTATCTAAGCAAAGAGGAGTGTGCATGCAGCCCATGCAGAAGATTTTCTTTAGTTGGTGATCACTTTTAGCCTTCAAACCCATCATCAGCACCTCCATCCTTCACACACAGACCTTCAGGAATGGAAACCAAGTAAGTATAACTTCATACTTCTCTGGTTTATTTCATTTCATCATTATTTTATCACCCATTGTTTATCTTTCTCCCTATTGACCTTCTCCAACATTTTCACCTCCATAGACCCATTAAAACCTTGCAAAAGCCTACTCCAGTCACCCAATACCTCATCTCGACCAACCAAAATCCTTTATGCAATCACAAAGGAGACCAAAACCCTGTTCTGTGACATTTCCAGATCTCACGATGAATGCACCGAGTTATCTTGAACCACCGTCAATGTTACCCCGACCGACACCGGTCTCTGTGTTTTCCCACACAACCTTAAATAGAGACCTACCCACCTAATTTTACCTCACCCTCATTCACCTGTGACCTACCCGAGACCTTTATTAGACCTGCAAGACCCAAAACCAATCATTTGACCTTTGGATTCTATTCTAGCTTAGCCTATTAGATTAGATCTATTTTCTTATTGTGTTTTAAGTGAGATACCTAAATCATTTCAAAATAACAATAGGATTTAATTTTTTTACAACATTAATTTATTTAAAATAGTGGACTGATAACCATCTAGGAAGTATCATACTTCCGGATCTAGCTTACGATAGGCAGTTCACTGCCCATATTGTTTAATTTCTTCTGGTGGTCTTGTTTTCATTACAGGTAGTTCCTCCTAGCCAAAAGGAAGCTCTCATGATCAGTTGTGGATTCGGAAGTCATATGCGCATAACAACCCATCAATCAACATTTGAACAAGTATTCCTCCTACGCTGTTACCCTATCTGTTTCTTCAACACTTCAAAGAAAAAATCTAAGAAAAAGGTGAAACAACGAGATCTATATTAAGCACTGCTACTAAAAGGAAAGTCTCACCATGCACATATTAGTTTAGTTTCTCTTTCCTCTAAGTGCACATTGTCTTGTTGTAGTTTAGGTTACTTTTCTCTTAAGTGCTTTCATGCTCTAAAAATTGTGTTTTGTTTCCCTTTTAAAAAGCGTACACACTAATTTTGTTCCTTGGTAATCCACATCTTCTTTCTATTTACTCTAAAGGAAAGTTTTCTTTTGGTGTAATTAAAAAGAATCATTTCTTCATGTTTTCTGCATTGTAGTGAAAGAGCATCCCTCTTCGTCTTCATCTTATTATGTCATCCAATTTCACATTTTCTATTTGGGTTTTAAAAAATTGCATTCCATTATGATTTATTGCATTAGCTCACATTAATTGAGGGCAACCTATACACTGGAAGTCATGACCAGCTGATGGTTGAAAAACAAATCATAGAAAAACACTTCTATCCTTTTCTCTTTCTCTGAGTCTTACCAAACCACACAAAAATTCAAAATAAATACATTCTTAAACAACATCATACATGGAAGAAGTTGTAGGTGATCACACAACCACGACACATTGGGCACCGGCTCATTTGCTCTGTTAAGTCATACTTCATAGTGAATCCCCCCCCCACCATAACATACCTAAAACCTCACCTTTTAGATCTCCTTCTTTGTAGGAAGCCATCCTCACCAAAAATCTATTTCAAATTCATTCATGTGCGAGTCCCTAAATAGCATAAGCTAAATAAACATAATAGAAATGGCACTCCTCGGATCACATTTTCTTAGTGTTTATGCTTGGCTTATGTTTTGAGGTGAAAGATCACGTTCATCACTTTTCTTTTGTTCATCCTTGCACACTCCTCATCATAGATGGTGTATTCCGGCTTCACCTGAGTGTGCCTGGGCCATATCATCATCATTTCTAGAATTCTAGGTCTGATTCTACATCAGATTTTAATTCACAACCACTTTCTTTCATCATTGTTTCAATTTCACAGTAACCATCATCGTTACCTCTTATCGCCATTGGTTATACCCAACCGACATCGGTTCTAGGTCCTTTTGCTAACCTACTCAAAAGGAAATTTTCACTTCACTTTCTTCCACTTTCCACAGTCTCTATCATTGTCATTTTTCCCATTGACGTTTTACACATCTTCAAATTTGGCATACCTATCAGATTTTACCTTCTGCCTCATTGTTTACTCACTGTCCATTTTCTATAGTGACCGGCAGTGGTTACCCCTGACCGACGTCAGTTTTCCCTAACGGCATCGGTTAGCCTGTTTCACATTCTACCCACCATTTTTACTTCATCCATTTTTTATCACCAAATTCACTGTTCTGTTGTTCTCTGTATCATTTATAGAGAAGCAACCCTACCTGATCAATACTGGTTCACATGGTGCTAACCCGAAGACAAGCAAGTGCCCTCATGTTCCATGCCAGTTGCCAACCACTCCCACCTAGTCCTTCACCACCTTCTATTTTATCACAGCCATGGATCCCATCTAGCCTACTACTATCGCTACTAGAGATGAGGAGTTCGCATGACTCCTTGACCAGAACCCTACCACCTTGCAGTTTTACCTCTCCCACTCATCCACTCGAGATGCCTCGGGTCAGTTGATATATGGCATGCCCGTATCTATCCCCTCGACTCTCGCACCCACTTCCGCATTGGCCCCATCTAGCTCCATGTTGCCCACATCCACCTTACCCCAGTCATTTTGTAGTTAGGTTCTATACCCACCATGACTATCACGTCACGTGCATTATCTACGTGGCACCCATTACATCCACCATACCCTTGACGACTACCCCAAACACAACCTCATCCACCCCTAATGTCTCACACATACCTGTAGCTACATTCCCACCTCCAGTGTTGGTGACTCCTACCCCATTTCAGAATGTGGTTCTTTCCATTACACAATTATTAGCCCCTATTGCCACTAGGGTTACCATGACCCTTCCACCCCATATACGTACTACCAACAAACCTCCTGTTTCATCTATTATTCATTCAGGTATGTACCCCTATTTAATTACCTTCTTTTCCACCACTTTACATGGCAGCCCCATACACTGGAATGCCACCCCCATTATATGCCCAAAACCAATCTCCTCATGCTATAGGAGGCATCCAATGATCACAACCCACCAATGTTCTAATTAAATTGATGTTGGATAAGATGCAGACACTTGAGGCATCGGTTTAAGCTCTCGCAACACTCTCACCTATGACGAGATTTGCAACGAACCTATTCACCCATCCATTCCTATCCTTTCATACCATGTGCATTGGGAAATTCCTAAATTCAACCACTTCAATAGCAAGGAAGACCCACAACAACATTTGCGCTCATTCAAACATGGGTGTTATTTGATCACTCATGATGATGTCCTACTTTTGAGAACCTTTCCCATGTCCCTCTTTGGACTGTATTAGAATGGTATAGTGGGTTACCTAAACACTCTATATTTTCATTCAATCACATAGCCCAAGCTTTCTTGTATCATTTCTCTATCAATATCGCTAAGAAGCTTACCATGACCAATCTATATTCCACACGTCAGTACGAGGACGAATCTATCGTAGATTTTGTTGCTCACTGGCGTAGCCTAATCAATCAACTTATCTTCCAACTGCCACAAACTGAACTCATCAATCTCTTCACACGAGCTTGCGCGGACATATCTCCCGACCTTACAGGTCCAAACTTTCGAACATTTGATGAGGCATTCATTATGTACTGAAAGTTAGAGATTCGGGCCATCAAAGAGAAGAAAATCCAATTACGAAATAAGAATTCGACATTCAAGTCGAATGAAACCTCTTCTTCTTCCAAACCACCAACCAATTATTCAAAGGCTAAGGGTACCGCTAACACAATGGTACTCAAGGCCGGCCCAGCTCATCCATCCAATCAGGCTACACCCTCATCTAATCTATCACTGTCCAGGATTTTTGATTCAGACCAAAGCAACAAAAATATGGCCCAATTGGGGAACCTTACTCTTCTATCTTAGAAAAGCTTATCAAAGTTGGAGCGATCACCCTTCCACCCATAAAAACACACATTGGTTTTGACCCTGCTCACCCCATGCCCATGTGGTATAAAGAGCATGATTTATGTAACTATCACTGAGTGAAGGGTCATAGTGATGGCAACTGCATCACTTTCAAGAATATTGTCCAAGAAATTCTTGAGAAAGGAGAGTTAACTATGGATAATCCCAATGCCACCGCCAACCACAATCTACAAATCTTCAAAAAACCATTCCCCAACCATGCCCCTTCATCCAATCAAACCGGTGAGACATCCACTCACGATACCCATACCCATGAGGTTCATGATCTTTAACGAGGTACCTGTCACCTCTCAATTACCTCACATCCCTTCCATAGAGGAAATCCTAGCCCAAAATCCTCCTTCCACATCTGAACCAACCTCCACCATTCCTTCACCAACAGAGGAACACCTTTCATCTCCTACATCACCTACGGAGGGGTCTTCTACTAACATTGAGACCATCTCACCCCTAGCTTCACCACTTAGAGAACCTTTACCTACCGTACTTCCTCCACCCATAGAGGAGATCCCATTACCTCCTCCACCCACAGAGGAGCACCCATCACCTCCTCCACCTACAGAGGAGCACCTATCCATTCCTCCACTTATAGAGGAGCTCCCATCATCTCTTCCACCCATCATAGACCCAGTGGAGATACCTTTGCCTCTTGGCGAGCACTCTCCATTGGCTACCCAAAATCCAATGAGACCTATTTTCAGCTCTCTTACCCATGGAAGCTGAAGCTAGCCAATTCCCCATCTCTAAGATACATTTTACAGGAATTCCCATTAGGTCCTCACCAACTCCACCCATAGACGTGTCGTTCTCACATTTGGCCGATCACTTAGATTATGTGGATAGGGATTTATTATGGGGGCACCTCTTACTTCTGTCTCAACACAGATGTAGAGATCCCTCGATGACACCTCCACTATCTACCCAAACACATTTCCACCCATCAAACCAAATACAACTACACTGTTGTCACAACCCCTTCCACTCTTCCATTCTGTATCCGAGATGATCGACGATGACACACCTACCATTAACATCATTCAATGTTAGGATGATGAATCCATACTCACCTACCTTGGTGCAGAAGACTCATATATTCATTAGTTGTTACCCTCTAAGACACAAACCATGTTGAATGAATCAACTATCGAAATCAACATTCATACTCAGGATGACCCGCACATCCTAAAGATCAAACAATCTTTAGATGTTGCTGAGTAGGAAGCCATCACTTCTTTTCTTCGAGATCATAACCACACTTTTGCTTGGTCTTACGCAGACATGCCCAGTATTGACCCCACCATAGTGGTCCACAATATCGTAACCGTTCCCGATGCCAAACCTATCAAAAAAAAGATGAGGAAAATGCACCCTTGCATTGCTCTTCTCATCAAAGAAGAACTTCAGTGCCTTCTTTCCGTTTCCTTCATCTTACCCATTTATTATCCTCGTTGGATTTCTAACATTGTCCCTATTACTAAATCAACAGGGGACTCTGCATTTGCATGGAATTCCATGACCAAAACCTAGCCTTCCCGAAAGATGATTTTCCCTTGCTCGGTATTGATCAACTTGTTGACCTCACTGCTGGTCATGAGATGCTCTCACTCATGGATGGCTTCTCAGGCTATAACCAAATTTTCTTTCCCCGGAAGATCAGCACAAGACCGCATTCATTACCCCTTGGGGAACCTTTTGCTATCGAGTCATGCCTTTTGGCCTTAAAAGCAATGGTAATATATATCAGCGTGCTATGACTTACATCTTCCATGATATCATGCATCGCATATTGGAAGATTACGTGGATGATCTCTTGGCCAAATCTAAACGTCGTGTTGAGCACCTCGCCATCCTCGAAACCATCTTTGATAGCTTCATTAAATATTATCGCCTTCAACCTAAAAAGTGTGTCTTCGTGGTTATCTCAGGAAAGCTCCTAGGATTTATTGTTTCCCTCCGTGGTATAGAAGTTGACCCTACTAAATTCAAGGCCATTCTAGAAATGCCTCCGCCCACTAACCTTAAACAACTCCGTAGCCTGCAAGGTAAATTATAGTCCATTCACCATTTCATTTCACAATTATCTGATCGGTGTCAACCATTTCATCATCTACTTAGGAAGGATGTCTCCTTTAAATGGGATGATGACTATCACAAAGATTTTAAGGCCCTAAAACAATACCTTCTCCAACCACCCGTACTCATTCCACCTAAAGACGATAAACCTTTTTACCTATACATATCAGCTACCGATCATTCCTTGGGAGCCATGCTTGCTCATCGCGATGAACAACATAGGGAGCAGGTGGTTTATTACATAAGCCGTACTCTTTTAGACTATGAAACCTGATACAACCATCCAAAAAGCTTTACTTAGCCTTAGTTTTCATTACCACCAAACTCCGTCATTACCTACTCAACCACAAAACCTATGTCGTGACCAACACCGATCCCTTACACTTCATGTACGCCAAACCTTATCAAAATCAGCGTGCCGCCACGATGGCTTATGCTTTTAGCTGATCTTGACCTCGAATTCATTCACCAAAAGTCCATTAAGGGCCAGGCTATCACCGACCAACTGGTGATGCACCTATTTCGGGGATCAACCCTCTAATTTTGACTTTCCCGATGAGTCAATTGCTACTCTTTCCCTGGATGAACCCCCTTACCAAATGACATTGTTCTTTGACGGTTCCAAGTGTTAGCGTGGGGGCGGGGCTGGTGTTATCCTCATTCCTATAGATGGAGAACCCATGCATTTTGTCTTTCAAACTAGACTTTGAATGCACCAACAATATTACCAAGTATGAAGCGCTCGTACTAGGTCTCCAGGCCACATATGCCCTAGATGTCAAATCAATCCACATCTTTGGTGATTCACAATTGGTCATAAACCAAGTCAATGGTATGTAATAATGTCGTAACAAGATAATTCAAAAGTATAAACATCATGTAGACATACTTTTGACCACCTTTGATTGTTACACCCTTCAAACCATCCGCATGTTTAACCAACAAAATTTACAGATACCATGGCTGCTTAGCTTCCCAAATACCCACTTCCCCTATCGATTCCAAAATATTTATCACTATGTACAATGCCTCCATTCACCTTCTTATTTACCTCATGATGTTTACTCAATCAGAAATGACACCCCTAACCCGAGTGACCTTTGGTATAAACAATACTCCGACTACCTTTCCCTCTCCATCTTACCTCCGATCTCACTCGTAATGAGACAACGCGTGCCTTCCTTAAAAAGGTCTCCCATTTCGTTATCCTAGGGGACTCCTCTATAAGTGCGGATTTGATGGTATTCTCTTATGATGCCTCACAAGTTTTGAAATTCCTTATACCATTAAGGAGGTTCATGATGGCATATGTGGAGGTCACTTTAGTGGCCTTGTTGTTGCTAAGCATATTCTTCGCCTAGGCTATTCTTGGTGACCCTTAACCATGATTGTTGTGAATATGTCAAACGTTGTGTGAAATGTCAACAACATTCCAACCTTCATCATACACCCAGTCATGCCTTACAGGTCGCTCATGACCTTTGGCCCTTCTCTCAATGGGGTTTGGATCTTGTCGGAGAAATCAATCCTCATTCTTCCCAACGCCATCAATGGATCATAACTACTACCAAATACTACACAAAATGGGTGGAAGCCATACCACTCATCTCCATAAAATTTGAGAAAATATGTGAGTTCATTAACCATCACATTTTTCGCTTTGGTGTTCCTCATCACCTCATCACTGATAATGGAAAACAATTCAAAAACAAAACACTTTGCAAAAAATTTGTGATGCTTTTGGCATTCAACTTAGTTTCTCATCACCTTATTACACATAAACCAATGGAAAATCCAAATCCACTAAAAAAACCCTCAATAAAATTCTCATGAAAGTGGTTGACGATACTAGAAAGGATTGGCATACACACATTCCTTTTGCCCTATGGGCATACCACACTAGTATTCACACTTCCACTATGGCCACACCCTTTTTCTGGTCTATGGTACAGAGGCTATTCTGCCTCTCGAAGTCCAGATCCCCTCACTCCACATTTCTCTCCATGACATGCTTACTGATGATGACTTTTGTCAGGACCACTTAGCACAACTAGAGTTATTAGATGAATGTCATCTTAATGCTCTGGATCACCTTCAAGTTTACCAATAACGTATCAAACGTGCTTATGAAAAATGTGTTCATGAACGAACCTTCCAAGTCGGTGACCTTGTCTTGAAAGAAAATCAACACGTAACTAAAGTAGAAAAAGTAAACGGGGAAAATTTTCTCCTAATTGGCTTGGACCATACATCGTAACTCATACCTATGGATCGGGTGCCTATCGTTTGTCCTCACTTGAGGGTAAACCCGAACTTGAGCCCCTTAACGCATTGCATATTTGACCATTCTATTGTTGACTTGTTGTCCTACCTCACCCTTTGTCTCTTTATAGGCTCGTCCCTTGAGTGCTATCCACTCCATACACCACCCTAACGATTAAACAAGAATCATGTGAGTACCCGTCACTTGTTATCTTCTCTTGAATATGTGTACCATGGTACTGCACATAGCATGATTCTCATGGATAATTTTCATCTATCTTTAGATGAGATCCCATGGTCATTCCACCTTGCCTTTTGAAAAAGAGTCCTATCCTTCACCTTGGTCTTGTCCATGATTTCAAAGACCTCAATGGGACCAAACTCCTTGAGTCAAACTTCTAATAAAAAGATGACTCCCTCAAAAGGACATCTTCCTCTCGACCAAATTGCTACTATAAATAGACTGCTCCCTCGAAGGAAAACTATGTGAAGCTTTAAAAAAAAAATGAGAGAAACCGAAAGCTTCCCGCATCGATCAACTTCACGAAGACCTCAAGGAGTACCATATTATTTATCCCATATAGACTTCCCACATCGATCAGTCTATCAAAACAAAAACACTTTTAGTCATGGACTTGCCCATTGTGACCTTGGACCTCTTGCCCAAAAAAGACTGTCACTCAAAACATATACAATTAACTACCTTTCACCCACCTTACCATTTCCACTCTCATTTCCTAAATCACCTCAAGGGACATCTTGGAATTTCGACATTTGGTGATCCTGTGACTACTTTCACCGTAGAACAGATTAATCATGTAATGCCTTTTGGGTCTTGTGTTCATCACCCCCTCCAGGTATGATCTACTCGGTATGATCCTACCCAATCAGGTGGCTTTATTGCCCCCTCTTATCTTTTAACCATCTTTGTTGACATTTTGATTACCTTATACAGGACTTGGTCCTCGACGCTTACCTTTGGGGTAGTCCTCCCCTTTCACCATAATCACCTTCACCTACATCATTTTACCTATAATCTACCCACACCTATTAAACCTAAACCCCTACAACATGCCCAAAAACCTACCAACTCATTCTCATATTCTTCCCTAGCTCATGGGAGAACTACATTGGCCTGAGGTCCCTTTTTCGTCAGGACTATGTACGCAGCACTCCGAGGGCATGGGGCCCTTGGAGGTTAGCTCGGCCATTCTCTACCCTAAAAATTCCTCAACCATGCCTAACTCACCATTTACCCCACATTTCACTTAGTTCCCCTTTTCTAACAAAATTGGAAATTAAGCCACATACATAACAAGTTGCTTCCCATTTTATACATTTATTACACCTACCATCTCTCTATCATCACTATGTATAGATTATACAACATTTCATATGACCCATAATATCATTCATTGCAAACAATAATGAATCATAAAAAACTCGACTCAATCCATGCCTAAATCAATCCACCTCAACCTAAACCATGCCTATAACGACTCAATCCATGCCTACTAAACCTATAACGACTCGATCCATGCTATAACTATAACCTAACTCGATCCATGCCTATAACCTGAACTCGATCCATGCCTAACCAACCTAACTCCATCATGCCTAACTCACCTAATTTCCATCCATATCAAAGTAACAAATCCATATCTCATCTAACACAAGCCATAAACCAATATCTCATAAACATATTAACACATCACAAAATACCATGAATCTCATCATATAAATCAATAAATGTGTATCTCAAAATACATGCCTATCTCATCATGGCCATCATCTCAAAATTTCAGCACACAAGCCGATATACAATACAAAATGTCATCGGCATGTAGGCCGGTCTCATATATACAAAACGAATGAATGAATCAATACAAAAATCTTCGGCATGCAGGCCGATATATGCTCACAATATATAAAAAAATCACTCGTACATCCTCACTGTATTTGGCACGTAGGCGGTATGTGATCAAAAATACAACTATCTTTGGCATGCGGTGACATATATATCAAATAATCACTAATATACATCAAAATTAGGTGGCCGCATATCAGACATCTCGCCGGATGTCCTCCATCTCCATGTCACCTGCACCATCGGCATCTCTGTGTCCCTACTGGCACATCACCTAGCTCTGGTTGTTGTGCGTTGGTGGCCTCTCCCTGATTGGGCCTCAGAGCTCGCTGACCTCTGTGCTCTCCACACTATGTGTGTGGGATCTTGTCCTCTCACTATAGAGCCTGTTGTGCTCTGTACACTCCGTAAGAGAGGAAGTCTATCCCAGCTACCATGAGCTAGTCGATAGTATCATAACTCACTCGGGGCATCCCGTAACCTGGATATAGGCAAGGTCTATGGTGGTCCCATAGGTCTTGGCCCCTGTACCTACCTTGTGCCAGCCTGTGAACTGGGACCAGATCTCTGCACCTGTGGTGGTGCCCCTGTCTCTGTACATGTGGTGGAGCCCCCGCCCCTATGCTTGTGGTGGTGCCCCTATCCCTGTGCCTATATCTGGGCTTGTAAGACCCCAATTTGTGCCTGGGTTGTGGCTAAATGGCCCTGTAAACTGCTACCACCTGAGCTGTAAGGCTGCCACTGACCATCTCTGTCTCCATCTCCTCCACCCTCTCCCTCTACCATCTGGGCTTGTAGACTGGCCACCTGTACTTGTAGCTCTACTACCTCTTCTCTCGACCCTCCGGTTGTGTCTGCAGTATAACCTATCTCTGCGTGATCAAATTTGCTACTACTGCCCGTAGGACACCTCTCTCTGCACTATCACGATAGCTAAATCTAGCTTCCCTAGTCTGGGGGGTATGGCTCGTAACTGAGCCACCCACCACTACCTATATCTATATGTGCATCTAGCATCATCAATCCCCATGATCACTTTGGCTAATCCTCCTCTCCTCCTGTAGGCATTGTAGGCTGTGGTAGAGGTAGAGGCCTCTCCATGTCATCTCTCCGATATTGTGGGAAGGGTAGAGGAATATCCTGTACAAGCCCAAGCGTGCCTCGGACCCTATCTACGGGATCATCCCATCCTCCTGGCACGGCAACCCTGTATATCCACCTCTCTAGCTGGAGCTCGGTAGCTCCTCATGCATGTGCCTATATGAGAGGAATCCCACATATGGCCTCCGAGATAATGTCCACTCAGCACAACCCCTCCAACAATTTGCCAAAAATGGGCCACATCATATGTCGGCCTCTCGACCTTCGCTCTCCCTGCCATCGGCACCCATCTCCGTATCCTAACCACACTGAGATCTCACTTTGGGAATGCATCTACTCGGGGCATCCCTAAAGGTCAAACACAGACTACGTGCTTATAGGCCCAGCAGTGCAGTATAAATGTACAACACAGGCTAAACCTACGCAGCCACCCATATGCCCACATCTCTCTGTAAAGATGCACTAAGAATTTTTGTGCCTAGGCGAAGCATGTCTCATGCAAATCATACCGTGGAGAACCCCATCATTGATCATGGAAATCATCCACCTCTGCATCGTTTGAAGTGCATAGCAGACACCATTTGCCTAGATCATCAGTAGATAAAACTACTAGCCTTGTCTCATCTTTTTGGATAGGCTAGGTACCATCGATTCTCCTTGAGACCTGCTGCTTCATGACTTTCGCTTACTCTCACCATAGCTCAAATTGGCGCTATGGAAGCTCGAATCTGCCGCCCTCACCAAATACGGTCTCGATCAGCTCCTATTTTTGAGGCCTCGGAGGAGATAGAGTACACTGGGCCCCAAATGGGTAACCTCGGAATCTGGAACACGTCCTCCGGGGTGATAGTCATCTCACCCGTCGGAAGGTGGAATGTGTTGGTCGTGGAGTCCCATTTATCGATGAGTGCTACCATCAAACTAAATTTGCTGAATAGCATGTCGGTAGTGCCAAATACCACTCAAGCCCATTGCCTCCATAATATCTGCAGCTCAATGGGTTCGCTAATTCGCAATGTCACCAATAGTGGCGGAACCTTGTCTCGCATATGTAACTAAGATCGACTTACATCCAACCAAAAAATCAACACTAATCTACCTTTACCATGACCTTATTCATCACTTATCATTACCCACCACCTTATTTTTACGTTACCCATCTCAACCACCTAACCTACATCATTTTTGGACCCTTTTGCCTAAAATCCCAACCGGTGTTGGTTCATCATAACCAACTCCGGTTAAGACGGACCGCCGTCGGTTACCCCTTTTAACCCAAAACAACCTTATTCTCAAGGTTGGAACTTGGAAGTTGGAAGTTGGAAGCAAGAAAGTTGATGAGCAAGAACACATCTCAGAGAGATAACACATCTTTAGAGAGCCAATTCCAGTGAAAAATCACATCCAAGGAAGGAGATTGAGCATCTTCTCTTGCACAACCATCCCAACCACGATCTGATCTATCCAAGCAAAGAGGAGTGTGCATGCAGCCCATGCAGAAGCTTTTCTTCAGTTGGTGATCACTTACAACCTTCAAACCCATCATCAACACCTCCATCCTTCACACACAGACCTTCAGGAACGAAATCCAAGTAAGTATAACATCATACTTCTCTAGTTTGTTTCATTTCATCATTATTTTATCACCCATTGTTTATATTGCTCCGTATTGGCCTTCTACAACATTTTCACCTCCATAGACCCATTAAAACCTCATAAAATCCTACTCCAGTCACTCAATACCTTGTCCCAACCAACCAAAATCCTTTGTGCAATCACAAAGGAGACCAAAACCATGTTCTGTGACATTTCCAGATCTCACGATGCGTCACCGATTATACCTAACCGCCGTAGGTCACCCCTGACCAACATCGGTCTCTATGTTTTCCCACACAACCTTAAACAGAGACCTACCCACCTAGTTTTACCTCACCCTCATTCACCTGTGACCTACCCGAGACCTTTATCAAACCTGCAGAGACCTAGAACCAATCATTTGACCTTTGGATTCTATTCTAGCTTAACCTGTTAGATTAGATCTATTTTCTTATTGTATTTTAAGTGAGATACGTAAATCATTTCAAAATAACAATAGGATCTACTTTGTTTACAACATTAATTTGTTTAAAATAGTGGATTGATAGCCATCTAGGAAGTATCATACTTCTCGGATCTAGCTTATGCTAGGCAGTTCACTGCCCATATTGTTTAATTTCTTCTGGTGGTCTTGTTTTCATTACAAGTAGTTCCTCCTAGCCAAAAGGAAGCTATCATGATCAGCTATGGATTCAGAAGTCATACGAGCGCAATGACCCATCAACCGAAATTTGAACAAATATTCCTCCTATGCCCGTTACCCTATCTTTTTCTTCAACACTTCAAAGAAACAATCTAAGAAAAAGGTGAAACAACGGGATCTATCTTAAGCACTGCTACTAAAAGGAAAGTCTCACCATGTAGATATTAGTTTAGTTTCTCTTTCCTCTAAGTTCTTGTGCACATTGTCTTGTTGTAGTTTAGGTTGCTTTTCTCCTAAGTGCTTTGCATGCTCTGCATGTTCTATTTGGAACATGTATGGTTTTTGTACATAGTTGTGGTACTTATTTTATTGCTCTTGTGTAGTCCATTCGGAAAGTCAAATAAAGCCCTGGGTCAAAACAATTTTCTACTCTCAAAAACCTTCATTTCAAGATTTTTTATGAGAATTGAGAGTGTAAATAGCCTGGCTCGTGAATCAGAAGCAGAATCAGTATCAGACCATCGTTCTCAACTCCATGCCCAATAGATATGACAAGTAAATTGGTCTTCTCATCTAGCAGGAAGATACCCCTGTGAGTCACCAAATTGTTATCCATATTCCACCTCCAGGCCAAATATTGGATAAGCCAAAACCTCGCATAGAAGGAACCTGAGAAAACTCATTTGGATTTGTAAATTGGTCACAGAAGGACTCAATCATGGAGTGGCGAGAGGTGAGAGAGAATAAAGGATCTTGCGTAAAGAAAATGACTCTATCGAGTCGTTTCCATGTCTTAAATCTGTTCTTTAAGTTACAGGTAGACTCAACTATGAAATAGCTAGGTCAAAGTAAAATGAGTGATGCTACAAAGGAAGTAGAAATAAGAAGGGGAAGAAATGAAAAGATTTGAAGTCCTCGGGCTTGAAATGGTTTAGGAAAAGGTCCAAAATGACTAAGTATGGAGGAGGCAGCGAGAAGAGGCCACGTGTCCCAACAGTGCTTCTCCAAAGGTGAATCCAAAAGGGGAGCTCAAACTTGCGCTAGGCATCCACGCGTATAGAACCCCAAAAGTTGCGGGGCCATTGAAAAGTCCACAGTTAGTGGAGGCCGACAAGTGTCAACTTGATGCTCCTCTAAAGGAAAACTTTAAGTCGGGTTGTCAAGCAAGTGTGGTACCTCCACATGTTATTCCAAAAGGGGAAGATTGGTTGTATAGTCAATACATGGGCTAGGCCAACGGAGGTTGCCAAGTCTCTTAATGGCGCCGATTCAAGAGTTGAATAGAGAAAAGGTCCCTGAATAGCGTCGGACTACCGTGTGTCCCAGTCAAAGTGGGTTGTTTGGGGAAAATTTGGTTTTTCACCCCTTGTCCCCCAAAAGGTGTAAAAGTTACAAAATGGCCCGCAACTCACCCAAGGGAAAAAGTCAGCGTTTGAGCCCAAGTCAAGCCCAAGGTGGAGAGTCAGGGGAAAAGGTAAAATTATTCCTTTTGTCTAAAATGAACAAATATAAAGATGGAAGCGCATCCCTGACTAACTAAAGGGTGCAAGCGTGTCTAGGCGAGTTTCGGGGTTACGGGAGTTTTGAGTTTTGCATTTTGCGCAAAGGGGCAAAAAGATAAATTGTGGACCCACAAGCCTGATTTTTTCTCTAATCTAGCTGCCACGTGTCCCATATCAAAGGGGGACCCATTTTTGAAACTTTTTCCCACCCATTTTATGCATTCGATACAAACAATGAAGGGGCATATATTTTGACTTAGGGTTTGAAATATTGCGAATTTGACACCGTTGGAAAGATCTCACCTCTCCCATGCCATGGAGTTCTACAAATTTAATTTTGAGGAGGTTAGGTGAAAGAAAATGGATAAATGTCTTTAGGATTTTAATACAGGATCTCCTTGCCTCAACAACAAGATCGATTCAATCTGTTTCACCGTTTCCTCTTCCATCAAGGTGCCAAACGAAGGATTAATGCGGTAAATTCGGATTTGGGGACAAATTTTATCATAGGCATTAACAATAAAAGTAGTTGAGCTTCAGCTTGTTTTCCCACTTCTCTCTCTCTTTCTTCTCTCGAATCGAATCTATAAATGTGGGGACGAATTGGTTGTAAAAGGTTGGACATTCTTTGTTTTGCGAGGCTCCCTTCTCTTTCTAGCAAAGGGATTTGTGGGGTTTAGGGCTTCCATTAAAAGCGTGAAATGTTTCTACCTTTTTGCTACTTTGTAATGAACTATATCAATCCACGAGCAATAAAACACGTCTCGATCGATCTTAGATCCTTTCTTGTCTCGTTTACTTTCATTTGGTCTTCCATTACAGATCTAGCTATATGTTCTTATTTATTGTAGATGTTTTGTTTGTTTGTGTCTATTAGCAAAATACATGTTCATCATTCCATTAGTGCATCACACAGTAGTTTAGTTATTTATTATTTATTATACTCTTTTATCCCTATCTCCTTGGCAAGTTTTAGATAAGGTATAGATATAGATCCTATGCAAATCTTCACGTATGCACCTAAACAGAGGAATAAGGAACCAACCTTTAATCTAGAGAGATTTTTTCCATTTTCCAAGGTCCCACACCTGGGGAAAGTTCAATGTTATGCAATCACACTTTGAATGATCCTGCCTTAGAAAAGAAGACATGTAGAACTCATTTGGGGGTCTTTGTGATTTCACACTAACAAAAGCCATCTTGTATCTTATTACATTAATATAATATAACATCCTTTTTTATCAAAAAATATCAAAAAAACAATTTCAAATGCCAAAGAAATAAATTCACCAAACCTTTGCTTTGTAGGTCGTTGTAAAACATAAAAAACAAAAACAACCTCATTTATTTTTGCTTCCACACAAATATCTAATGTTTGGAAGGTCTAATACTAAGAAAGCGACCACGAGAACATAACATGACAATCAACACTCTACACCATGCTAACATAGTGCATGGGAAATCCACTCATGGAAGAAGAAACATGTACGTGAAAGCTCCACATTTCAACCAATTTCCATGGTGTTCCTCGTGGACAAGAAAAACAATAGTTATCTAAGAAATGTTTTTGTAATGAAATAGTCCTCCTTTTCCATGCAATCTCCTTCCTCTACTAGTCTCAGTAAAATCCATGTCTTCCAAGTTTTAAAATAGATCTTTCTAGCAAAACTACGATACCAATGATATGATGAGAAGAAATGGTTGATGTCTTATTCTATCGGGGATAAGAAAAATAATACATCGGAGAAAGTGGTTAGGAAGAAATCGACTAGAACTAGTAGGTTGGTTACAATCGAATACAACTAAACTGATGTTAACAATGGAATATTAATGCTTAAGATAACATTTTTTTGAGGTTTTAGATGATCCATGTGTGGTATATTAATGCAAAGGATTCTTGGATAATTAAAAACTAACATATTGTCCACGAGAAAATGAGAAAGGAGGAACTAATATAAAAGTTGAATAGGCCTTTGAATCGGTTTAGGTGATCCTATACATATGAATATTGTGTCTAAATTTTAAGGAGCTTAGAATTTTCATAAGAGAGGAAAATAAAGAGGAGACAAGGCTCATGCTTGATTTGAGTGAGATACACACTTTTCTTTGAGTGAGAGGAACATTGACGTGTACTCACTAGAGGAGAGTGAGAAAGAGAAAATGTATCCATTATTGGAATTGCGATTTTTTTCTTTGTCACAACATGCCCCTAAATTTATAGGTGAAATCATGGAAACATTCATCCTTTCTCTATGAAATGACATTTTTACTCGAGAAAATCCTTGTGTTTAAGAATTCCTCAAATTATTTTTTTACCCATGAGCTTATATTTATCATTTTGGACATTGTAAATACTCCCTTTTGCACCACATACTATCTCTTCCCACCACGATGTACATAAGACATTGTGCACTTTCCTAACATCAAGTCTCGTATGGCATTCTATTTGATGTGTGACCCATAAAAAATCACATACATCATTATGTGCTACCCCATTTAAGGATCCCTATCTTTTATTCCATAACGCCTCACATTTAAGAAAAAAATTTCTTCATCCTGCGGCCTACACAAATCATTATGCAATATTCCATTTACTTCTTATTACCTTTTCATAATTCATGTTATATTATCCCACACTCAAACAAGCCTTGCACTTCACGGACTTCCAACTTTCCAAACAACCTCTGCATAATCGAATGATTAACAATCATATAATTCTTATACGTAGGTAGATTCTACATAATACATCACCTACTTAGCAAAGTGTAATACCTAACACTTGCGATTTTACTATTGGAAATGCCCATTATATTACCAAAATATAAGAGAGTTACATTAGCATAGGCGACGAGAGAACTCATGGTCACCAAAAATTCCATGTAGCCAATAGAAAATGCCCAATGGTTAAAAATAAAGCATAAGAATTACATAAGAAATGAGAGCACTAGGCACAAGTTGCTGCTCCGGGAGGAGGGGGAGGATCATCCCGAGAGGGATGTACACTCCACTAGACTCTACCGAACAAAGGAGGGTCCACCTACCAACCATCTTAGTTGGGCATATGCATCTTCAATGGAACAATTTTCCCCCAAATAAAGGGCGTAGATCTGCCAAATTCGAACACCAAGCGAGAGGAGAGGCCCACCATAGAGAGATAGTAACACCCTGCCCCTCAGAGGTTGGCTCCGGCCCAGACCGAGAAGAGGAAGGAGATAAATTTCAACCCCGAGGAGAGGAAAAATGGTGGTTGTGAGAGTGGATCCTGTGACATGGTCCTGGTGGAGGCGGATTCTGAGGAAAATATGGCCAAGTTGGTAGAGGCAAAGGGTTTGGAGGGCCTTGACTCATCATGCATGGCACACTCCCCGAGTATGAAAGTAGCTCCTGTAAATGAGAAAATTCCAAGGAAACTTTCTCCACTTGAGCTTGAATCTGTATGCGCATAGTAGACAAGATAACCACTTTGTCATTAGTGGAAAACAAGGAAACAAAATGATCATTTTGGAATAACATAGAATTTCACGCTTTCCAAATATGAAATAAAATGCAAGCTCTAAATAGTTGCCATAGAGTATCAATATAATGAGGCCATGAGCTGAAATCCCCAAAAAAACTAGACACTAGTATAAAAATTCAAGGTGGAAGGGTTGAAAAAATGAATGAATCCAAGACCAGATGGCTTGGGCATAAGGGCAAGAAAAAAATTCTTAAAAGATTCATGTTTGGAACAAAAGGGAATTTAGGATTGGGGATGCTAATGTGACTTAATATTTCACCAACGGGAAGGCCCTGATAAATAAGACACCACAGAAAATGATTAACTTTGGGCTCAGAAAAGAATTCCAAGCACAGGAAAGTTTGCTAAGCTAGGTGGAAGAAGCGAGTGTAGGCTCTAACGAGTGATAAGTTTGGAAATAACAAGAAAGAGAGGGATTAGAAGTTGGTAAATGGTGCCAAAATTATAGCGGAGGAAGGAAATATCTTGATTCCGTCTCTAGTCTAGCCACTATACATCTAGGGGTTTAATCCCAAGTTTGTGGGGAATAATGTCGACATCAATTCTTGAATTTTTAGATAGAAAATAGATACAAATTGGAAAGATTAAATTTCATCTTGAGCTTGGGTCATGACATCCAGTCTCTGTAGGAGATCAAATCCAGAATGGTGTGAATTCCTTTGCAAGAGAGTTGGAGAGCTTTGATTACTGAGAGTTTCCACAAGCGGAATACTATCATCAATGATGATGGGAGACCACCATATGTTCGAAAAATTGAAAGAGATCCCAGATGAAATCCATCACCAATTTGAATGCTTTCCATATGCTTTTGGCCATGAAATTTCCAGAAATATTCACTAGGTCCCTATAGATAATCAAGGTGTATAACCTAGTATTGTTCCAACATTTTTTTGTAAGGAACACCGGAAGCAATAAAATGGAGAAGCGATATTTGTTAGGCTTGATTTTTGAGACACATCACACAACCCATTTAGAACATAAATCCAAGCTTTACCTGTAAACATCAATAATTCCTATGCCACCTTGATCATAGGGGGAGACAACAAACATCCCAAGCCACCCGATGAAAGCCAACTAAACCAAAATTTTACACCAAAGGTAGTCCTAAAGCAGCTTGGAAATCTTGGCGAAGGAATCACATAAAGTTCACCAAAAAGAAAAATAATACACATAGGTGTCGGCCAAAATATTGGTACACACTTGGAATTTACTAGCAAAGAGAGAGGGGTTTAGAAGACAACTAATAAAATTTTTGTTTAATTCTATCAAGCACATACTGCCATAACATGGGTGAGTCACTATCAAAGGAGAAAGGAATGACCAAAAATTTAAATGGTTCACCTTTTCCAATCCTTTTCAGGGGCAAGATTTAAATTAGTCTAGAATATGCAAGCAGCTCTATTTATAGTCCAATGTCTTATCCATCTAAATACGAACTTGAAGTGAGGCGAGAAATATCTAGATAGTAAAACATCGTAGCCACATTCTATTCAAACTCATCCAGGGTAAGAAAGGAATCATATGAAAAATGGAAATTAATAAGTTGTGTTCCATGGTCGGAAGGAAAATCACCCAAATGCAACCCCGATCATCCCGACGAGTAATAAGATAGCCTAAGGCATCAACATCTAAAACAAACATGTCAAGCACAAGAGGAACCCCTTTATGATAGAGCGAGAAGAGGCCAATCATAACTGACTTATGCCCATTGATGGTTAGGAAAGAATATGTATTAGAAAATAGATTTCAGACCACCGAAGTGAAGAATTCTCCAAAACCTAAGGTTGTGAGCATAGCCAAAATGAATGGCCATTTGATGCGATCATAGGCCTTTTCAAAGTCAATTTTGAGAAACAATGGATGCTACAGAGAAAGTTGAGCCCATTCCATTCCCTCCCAAACAACTATAAGATTATCCAGAATGTATCCACCTTTGACATAACCATCTCATGGTGAAAAATTTTCGTAATGAGATAAACAATACAATGAGCTAGCACCTTAGCAAGAATTTTGTATGAGACATTTAACAAGGTGATAGGCCTCCAACTAGTAATCTAATCCAGATCTCCAGCCTTAGGAATGAATTTGATGTTTCCTTAATTGATGAAACTCCTAAGATAATTGGATTGGAGGGCTTCATTATAGATATGAAGAAAATAGGGGCAACCAAAAGACCAAGTTAATTTGTAAAATTCGCAAGGAAAACTATCCAAACATGTAGATTTAGCATCGAAAGGCACATCGGGGTGATGTAAAGATCATCCAAAGAAAGATGGGAATTATAATTGTCTCACTCATTTTGAGAAATATTGACAAACACAACCTCGATACATTGTTGTAAGGTGGTAGCTCACTCATTCGTAGCCTCTTGAGCTTAGAAGAATAACCGATAATACTCAATGAAGGCATTAGAAATTGTGGCCAAATTTGTGAGCAACGATGTGAATCATAGATAGATTTGATAAGTTGATGAACATGTTTGGCACATAGGTATTTGAAGAAGTGCTTTGACATTTGTCTCCCACCTTATCTAGTGCAGCCTCTAACCGGATTTGCGCATGACGGGTTGAATGAGATTCAATGAGCTTGATCTTATGCCAAGTTCTAGCATCCTAAATTTTTAGGTGAATGTGAAAAGGATTGACCTTAGAATAAGTGAAAGCCTTCTAAATTCTTTGTGTAGATCCACCTGCTCGTTTACAAACTTGAACAACCTACTTTTCGATACGAGCAAATTGGTGGTGCATTGAATCACCGCTTCCACCACTCATTCCACTTGGCGTAAATGGAGGACGTGGTGCCATGCTCCAAACCTTAGCTATAAGCGGTAATAATTCAATAAAATCCAAAATATTTTATTAAAATATGAGTTTAGAAAATTTATTACAATGATGTACAATAAGATACAAATGCTAAGAAGTTTTTATTGATGTAACTATGAAAGAAAATTAGAGAGATAGGACACTTATCTTAACTTTCCTTATCCCAAAGTAATTATGAACTATAAGAACTAATGAAAATGTAGATTCGGAAAGTGGAAATGTTTGATAAATATTTTGAAACTCACACGATGACTAGGACATGAGCACTCGGGGCACTATAGACTTCTCTAAGCACTCTAATCTTCAGAAAATCTTAGAATTTGGTTTCTTAAGTGTTGCTAGGGTCTCACACTTGTTCTTTGATGATCACTTATATGTCACATTTGGATTGCTGAGGTACTGTAAATTTGCAACACAAATAACCTCCTATAAAACCCCTAAACTACATCAAATCCTAAAAAGAAAGATGCAAAATGGGAGGTTGGAATGTCCTCGACTGTCAACAAAGTGAACTTATGACCGAGTGTTGCACTACATTGTAGACCCCATGTATTTCTATGTGTTTTGTGTGGAATTTATTCCCTAGGTGGCTCTTGTGTGAGTCACATGTGGTAACGAGCAATAACTAGATGTAAAAGATGTAGATAGATGTGTACATGAAATAATGAACTTCCCCTCCTATGTGTGTATGTAGAAATGGTAGTCCTTTGTCCCTTGTGTGGAGCTAGATGGATGCTTTAATTCTCTTAAAATGCTCTTGGATGCAACCTTAGGCAATGATAGATAATGCTTAGTGCTTGTTCATTTATTATGATCACATAGCTTTGTATTTATAAGATTCCCTTGTTGAATTTCATAATTAACCACTAAAAGGTCGACTAGAAAAAGAAAGATGCCCAAATAGCAGTAAAGGACCCAAAATAAGGGAGAAAAGTACAAAGTGGTGGGGTGCCTGGAGAGGGGACGGGGCACATGGCATTGACATCCTAGGTGGGCGCTGGTGTCCAGAATGAAAAATGTTGAAGTATGAAAAGATAGGCGGGTAAGGAGTGTAAGACCAAGAGAGAAAATATAAAGCAAGAAAAGATGGCCCAAGACATTCGTCAATTAATACTTATCTCTCTTAGGAATCATACAAATAATTATATGTGATCGAGACAAGAAATATACCCAGAGTGCATGATTTAGTGTCTACCTTTACCCCCACTTTATAATGTTGAGTGAATGCTTGATAACATAAAGTATATAAAATATGTGTACCTGATAACCATGTAGATTGATGGAAAAACACGTGTCGAGAGAGACAAGAAAAAACGTGGAGTGATAAGAAGTGAAGTGTGGAAGCTAGAGAAGAGGAAGTGAAAATGATGATGATGACCCTAGGGTGAGAGCTTATATGTAGATGTTGCAGCGTACCTCTTATTGACGTCGATCGATACTTGATGATGTGATTAATGTCACACTCCCCACTATTTTTATTTTTAATTCGTAAACAAGCTCCGATATCGGGAAGCTCATGGACAAGGGAATCGGTTTCAATACATTGTAAGTAAACAATGTAGCATATCGACACTTGTCTCCATGTTTCGCAAGTTTTCGGATACCACAAATAGTTTAGTATAAATTTGAAATTATGAGTAACTTACCTTGCTGGGAATAAAGGAATGAATTGACACCATACTTGTACATGTTTCTTATATCCTAACCTCTATTTTGATTCATGATCATAATTGAGTTCATTATTAAAGAGTATTAGAAAGCAATGAACTTATTATGTTGATTTTTGAACATGCTTATGTAGCATTTTTATGTTGATACTATTTTCTTTTATTATGTGACAATGTCGATGAACTAGGAATAAAATTTCCTTGATCATTACTTACGCTTGGATAGTGGAAACATTATTTTGTGTTATATCTATTTGATGGCTAACACCAAATAAATACGAAATTAATGTATAAGATGGGAATTATACAAGAAATGACATTAATACCATATCTATGTTAATAATACTCATTATGGGCCTTGACTATGTGAATAAAGTTTACATTTTATTATCTCATGTTTGTAGGGGATAAGTGAGCTTGATCACCACCGACCCAAGCTTGATGAGGTATGAAAATTCATATTAGAGTCTATGGTGAGTTTGTTTAATGATGATGATTCTTGCGATAGATCATCAACCTCGAAAGGCTAGTATTGAATTACATTTAATGGTCAAACAACTAACCATGCAAAAGGAGAGATAATTAAGTTTACAAGTATGGTTATCTCATTACTAGTTGAAAGGTAGAGATCTATACAAAGAACTAGGGGGAACTACTAAATTTTATTGGCACAAGAGAAAGCAGCGGTTTTGAAGGGAACTAGACTAGGTACCTACATGCATTAATTTCATTAAATGCTTCTCCACGAGACCTCGGGAGAAGCATGTAGCTTCTCTAGGAAGCCATTGAGTTAGTTTGGAGTGTTTTGTTAGTTTCATTGTTATTTTAATTAACCTTCTAGTCCCATCGAGCTCTGTATGAAGCAAGTTATTTTCCTATTTTTTTGTTCATTTGATTGTTTTGCAAAGTGTTGCATGTATATCTCTAAGTGATAGTTGATATATTGGGGAAACATTGATGATTGTTATTAATAAATGGGAATGGAGTTCTTTATGGGGATTTTTTTAAAACTAGGATTTAAAGGTGAATCGAGCTCAATCTTCTTTGGAAGAAGTTGGAAAAAGGAAAATATAGGTTTCAAGCTTCAACCTTTAGGCATGAATCATTCTTTTTCCGTATTTTTATTTTAGCCGATATAATATTTTCGTAAAATGAATCTCTGCAATATTGTTCTTTTTCAAACTAAGTTAATTGTATGAGAATGTTATTGGAACTATTTGTTTTTACGAATGTGGATTCTATGAATGAATGCGTATTCTAATGGTTTTCTATGGTATTTGGGAATGCTTGTGTTTTGTTATTTTGTTGGCTAGATGTAAATCCTCATTTTGGGGTTCATAGTGATTATTAGTAGAAATAGCATCCCATTCAACTTTGGGTTATACCCGAATGCTTGAAAAATGAAAGGACTATAATATCCATGTTTGTTTAGTATGTGTTAAAATCCTATCTTAAAACAATATGGTAAGCCTTTAGGGTATCATCTTGTATAATCTGTTTGGGGTCGAATAGTTTTCCCTGGTTATTTGAAGTCATTTTTCTCAAAACCCATATGGGTTTTATGTGTTTTAGATGATATATTCGGTTGTCTCCAAGCAAACAGACTTCATGATTATATCAACTTACCTATGTACCTTTGGGTCATCACCTACGCGTTTCAACGAGCTAGTTCGAGTTAAAAACCCTTGATATATCATTTGGGAAATGTTACATTATTTTTATTTATTAAATCCTTTTACAGGCGGTAGTCCGCTAATGAATTGTTGTATGTTTTTTGCTGACAAATTTTTTTGATGGAATCCGGGAAACCCAAATTAATAAATTAATGGTTTAAGGAAAACATTATCAGTTTTTCTATATCAATGAAAAGGGGGTGCTTTCCAGGGAATTCATAGAGGTCTGTTTTATGTTTCTCTTCTTTGGGGTATTAAACTAGTAACTACGTTTGTAATATTTTATGGTCTTTGAAATGTTGAAGGTAACGATACTATACTTAATTTTTTCAAATATCAATGATACTCATTATTGGAGAATGTATTTACTACTTTTGGTTATTGTTCGACTTGGCAATAAAACCTTTGTTGATAGGTCAACGTATATGCTGTTTTGGATAACACTTAGAAATAGATAATCATATTTTAATCTTATCCTTTGACCATATCATAAGTAATGATTTGAATGGTTACTCTATAGTAAGCCAGATCGGTTACAGATTATTTCTAGGAAATTAAGGGATTTCCATAATAGTGGTCTTATCTCGGCCTTAGGAAAAGGTAAAAGTATCTCTCAATAGTAATATTATGCTGAGGTTATGCTTTGTTGATATTCTTTTGATATATTTTAATTAAGATGGGGTGTGTTGGAGGATAAGTATATTGTTATGAATTTTGTTCCTTGTAATTTTGTCATTAATGTACTAAGATAACTAGCAATGCACAATTCTTTTGTGGATGCAAAGTCAAATATTTTTAGGGATATACTAATTTTAGTTTTAGTATTCTTATGTTTGATAATGTATTTTAATATTTAGTATTTTATTAATTCAAATATTATAATGGCATAAGGTATCAAGTGATGAAAAACAAACTCTTCATGTCAGTTGTTTTGAATTGACCTTTTCTAACATTTTTGCAGATGGTAGAAATTAAGTTTACTGACGAATGTTATTGAAAGATATTTTCTATTTCAAATAGTTTGATTATGATGTTAAGTTGTATTTATTTGCATAATATGATTATTGTAAGTGAGTATATTCTTCACTGTTTTGTTTAAAATAATAAAAGGCTATTTAGCCTATTCGATTCTTGAGCTATCTTGAAAAAGGAAATATAGCACTTGTAATTATTATTTGTTGTTGTCATTAATATCCGAGATCAATTTTGTTGTGAAATATGTTGATCTACTTACTAGATATAGCATTATGCAACCTATGCTTGATTAATGTTGTATAATTCTAAGGTGATAGGATATAACATATTAAATGGTTAGTGAATAAATATGCTATAGTTGTACATGTGAGGAAAATACAACATGGAATGTGATTATCTATTTTGATTGTTAGTTCAATTAAATGTATATTCTTTGGAATGGTATTGTATTGACGTAAATAACAAAATTATGGATTGTGGCTATAATGCAGTAAACTATTTAAAATTACATTTAAGATGCAAAGGAGAGAAAAAGACCATATCAAATTTGAATGCAAGTGACCCCACACACATCACTTTGGCGTTGTTCACTTTGCTACAAATAATCAAATCTAGGATCAACAGAGCTTCCAAGAAATAATATCCCTCGGGATGGAGGGCTTCATTCTAAACTGCTATATTTCGGTCTTTTCGTTTTTTTTTCTTTGTTGTTTTGTTGTCTTGTTGCGGTTTACATTCTATTTAACTTTCTACTCATGTAATATCTTTTAGTTCTTGTTGGACATAATGCTTTATCCGAATTTTGATCCTCTTTTGTTGTCCCTATATAAATCTATTTGGCTATTGAGCTCTTATATGAATAAGGGTATAGTCCCTTCAAAACTATTTACCAATAATAATAATAATAATAACATTTAAGATGCAAAAAGGATGTAAATAAATAACTTAATTATGTATTTGACCTACCACGAATTCCAAGTTTTAGGAACTTAGGAATGTATTCAAAGGTGATAAGAGTATAACTTTGACTTAAGGAAAAAATGTTATAATCTAATTAATTATTATTTAACTAACTATAGATACAACGTACCCAATAAATGGAATTCGGAAGACCAACTCTAGATGTCATGTTGTAACATAGTAACCATTTAATGATGTGGGTCATTAATGGGATATTGTTGTATAGCAGATACCCTGAGTCATCCCTTTGATGTCCTCTTATTTTGTCGGTTGTAATACTTTTAAGAATCGAGTTACATTATAGTTGAAAAATACGATTTCCTTGCATGTACATGTCACCTTGATGCCAATCTATGTTAGCTACGGGGAAGGAAATGGTTAATGTAATGACACGAGTCATTACGAAATCATTTTTCTCCCATAGACAACCTAAGTTGGAATATAAGTGCTTCTTCCTACAATTTGATCCGATTTTGTACTTGTATGCAACTTATAACTAATATTAACTCCACTATTTGATCTTAATCCTAGATAACTGAAAGTAAGTGATAGGGTGAAAGATGAGTTCCCAATGACAAATGTGTTGTCATGAAGTGAAACATGACAAACATGTCTTAAAATTTTTTTGCCAAAGTAGTGTAAGTTGTTGATTACACTATCCGATTTCACGAATATCTAAAGGTGTAGGATACCAAATGGGATTCAAATGAAGAGATACCCATGTATACACTTAGAAAACAACACTTGATTATCAATTCCTAAAAAATGAAACCACTAGTATACTTTGTATACTCGCTCGTAACATGTATTCTATGGGGTCGAATCAACCCACCCATACCACTATACATGGTTTGACTATTATAGGATGGATTCAATTAGATTTTTTGGTTCTACATTACGTGTATTTAGAAGAGGCAAACATGAAATATATATATATATATATATATATATATATATACCCTTAATTTGATGTATTGGAAAGTGGTAGTTACATTTTGGTAGAATTTGAATGATGCAACTCTTAGACCTATTGAGTCCCTACGCTAACTTAAACTTAATTCTTATCTAATAGAGAAAATGGTTAGGACAAGAGCACACTTTGTTAATGACCAACATGCAGGTGGTGAGGAAGCCACAATGTAGAAGTTGGATAAAATACTCATTTTCCTTCAAGACACATGAAACCATATGGTTGTTCTTGAACAACAAGTGATGGGAAATGACAATGAGAATGACATCGATGGAAATGAGAAACCTCACGAGAAAACCTAATGTTGAAAATAACATAAATGTTGAGGATCCCAATGTTAGGAATAATAATAATAATGCAGTCGATCCTAATGTTGCTAATGCTAATGCAAATACTATAAATCAACTTTGAGAACAAGAGGGCACATTTAGCAGTAGAGATGAGGAACAATATTAAGAGGATTATTCCACCTAAGTTTGATGGTACGACCTTAGGGGATGGATCCGAGAATTGGCTCAATGAGATGGAGAAGTATTTAGCCATTTAAAACTTCTTTGAGGAAAGTAAGGCGGTTTGGGAGCCTATTAGCTCTCAATGAAGCGTCCTCTGGTGGGACAAACGTAAGGTATAATTGACTGTGAATGAAGCTAGTATAACTTGGGAAAAATTCAAGGCCTATTTTAGATAGTGTTGGTTACCACAATTGTACTATGATCAAAAGATGTCTAAATTTCAGACTTTATCACAAGGAAAATGATAGTGCGAATCTTGGGAGAAGTTCATGAAACTTCTAAAATATGTACCTCAATATCAGACTGATGAGAAGTTTCACATCATAAATTTCATTATGGGTTTGAATCTGGTTATTGGAGGGGAATTTGATGTTCATGGACCATCAACTATGGAAGTGGTATTCAAAAAGATATCAGATAGAGCAAAAATTAAAAATAAGAAAGAAAAGAAAAATAAAATTTTTAACTCACCACTACCCATTGCACCTTAAAAGGTTGGGTGGAAAATTTTTGGTAGTAAGAATAGAAATGGAAATGAAAATGGGAAGAAAATTACAGCAACTAAGTCTTTTGCAAACTTTAGAACAAATGGATAGAAACCAAATGGTGAACAATGCATTCAATTCTAAAAACAAGTTTGAAAGGAAACAGGGACCTATTGTGGGTTTTTTTCTATGCGTCTTGGACCATTATGCAAGTTATTTTCCTCAAAGGAAGAAGGACAATAATCAACAACATAAAATACATGTTACGAATGAACAAACAAGTAGAAAAATAAGCAACCCCTATTGAAGATGCGCAGAAAGTTATTTAGACTCCCTATAATTGTTTTATTTGATACTTATGCAACAAAATGTTTTATTTATAATAAGTTAGCATTTAAACTTAAAAGAAAGGTTGGATATATGAAAATATCATAGACTATCCAATATGGGAACACCATTGTTTACATGATTAACCAATGTCCGTTTGATGCAACAGTGGAGATGTTATGTTTGTGGAGCCTATTTTCATGTTAGAGTGTGGTACACCTTCTATGTGTTACACTCGGGTATTTTTACGGCGGTCCCGCTCACCGGTGAGTGGGTCAGGGGGGTTCGGGGGCAAAGCCCCTGAAGAAAATTTTCATGGGTGGTTTATTAACCCATGGGTAAAAAAGTAACCGTTATGGGCTGTTTTTGGGCCCATGTTTTTTTCAGTACCCCTTATTTTGTAAAACCGCCTCTTTGGTTACCCATAGGTTTATGGGACAGTTTTGTTTTTCCCCATTGTTTTGATACCCACGGTTTTGTAAAACTACTTAAGCAGTTGTCTATTTATATGGTCTTATGCATATGATAGATGTACAAGCAAATGTATTGCAGATGTGTTTTGAATTCGGGTGTGAATTCTGTAGAGTTTGTTGAGCATAGCTCCAAACAGATCTGGGTATTGTATTGAGAGAGTAGAGGCTTGTAATAAAATATGAGCAAGTGATTCTTGGTGGACATAGCCCAAATTGGGTGAACCACGTTAAATCTTGTCTCTCTATGTTGTGTTATTTATTTTGCACTTTTATTTGAGATCTGTAATATTTTCTGCATATTAATTTCTACTGTTGCGATTATGTAAGGGATTATTCCACATATTTTATCTCTTATTTCCTAACAATTGGTATCAGAGCCTAGTTTGGTTTGCTGAAGTGTTGAATCGCAAGGAATTTTTTAGCTTGAGTGGGAGCTATGGCAGATGAAGGAAGATCTAGGGTTGATAAATTCAACGGGTAAAATTTCAGTCTTTGGAAGATGCAGATGGAAGATTACCTTTATCAGAAGGATCTTTATACTCCGTTGTCTGAGAAGGTGAACAAACCCTCGAGTATGACAGATGCGGAATGGGATTTTCTAGATAGGAAGGCACTTGGGACAATCCGGCTATGTCTTGCATCTTCGGTATTATTTAATGTTTCAAAGGAAAAGACTACAAAAGATCTAATGGATGCATTAGGGAAGTTGTATGAAAAACCCTTTGCCTCTAACAAGATATTTTTAATGAAAAAGTTGTTTAATATGAAGATGTCTGAGAATAGTTCAGTAGTAGATCATTTAAATGATTTCAATACGGTTGTGAATATGCTAGCTTCGGTTATAATAGAATTTGATGAAGAAGTTAGGGCTTTATTAATTCTGTGCTCTTTACCTGAGAGTTGGAATAACCTGGTAATGGCGGTAAGTAATTCGGTTCACTAACTTGAAGTTGAAGTTTGAGGATTGTTGTAGGGGTGATTCTAAGCGAGGAAATGCGAAGAAAAAGCTCGGGAATATTCTACTCAGGGAATGCTTTGACAAATGGAAACTAGAGGGAGATAGAAGAATAGAGGAAACCATGGAAAATCAAAAGATCGTGTAAGGTGAAAATCCAAGAACAAGATTGTATGTTGGAATTGTGGAAAGCTTGGGCATGCAAAGAAGGACTGTTGGGAGCTTTGGGATAAGAAGAAACAACAGGAAGAAAACAAGGAGGCAAATGTGGCAACAGGTAATGTATGTTAGGATGCTTTGATTCTTTCTTTGCATAATATTATTGAATCTTGGGTTTTAGATTCAGGGCTTCTTTCCATGTTACTCCACATAGGCATTATTTTGTTGATTATGTTCAAGGGGATTTTGGGCATGTTTTTCTTGGTGATGATGAGCCTTGCAAACATAGTTGGAAAAGGTTTTGTTCGGGTTAAGATGTAGAATGGGAATACATGGCTATTAAAGGATGTCAGACATGTGCCTACATTAAGGAGAAATTTGATATCAGCGGGCAATTGGGAAGTGATGGTTGTCTTGTGATATTTACTGACTAACTCTTGGAAGGTTACCAAGGGTGCTCTTGTGGTGGAAAGAGGTAAGAAGGTTGGAACCTTGTATTTAACCACTGATAGTACTAATGATTGTAATATTGTGGTTTCAGATGCAGATACAACATTGTGGCACTATAGACTCGGTCATATGAGCCATAAGGGCATGAACATCATAAAGTAGAATTTTCCTAGATCTACGAGAAATGAGGTTTGGATTTCTATGAGAACTGCATATATGGGAAACAAAAGTGAGTAAGGTTTCTTAAGGTTGGACCTACAAAGAAAGAGAGTAAATTAGAGCTGGTGCATTCTGATGTGTGGGGGCCGGCTCAGGTATCATCTCTTAGGGGTTCAAGTTATTATGTTACTTTTATTGATGATGCAACAAGGAAAGTTTGGGTTTATTGTATTAGAAACAAATCTGATGTATTTGACACTTTTGTTAAATGGAAAGCCTTGGTAGAGAATGAAACAGGTCTTAAGCTAAAATGTCTCAGGTCAAATAATGGAGGGGAGTATTGCAATAATGAATTTAATGATTATTGTTCTAAGAATGGAATCCTGTAGGCAAAAGACGGTTCAGGAACTCCATAGCAGAATGGGGTATCAGAAAGGATGAACAGAACAATAATGGAACGTGCTAGGAGCATGAGGTTACATGTAGGACTACCTCTTTCTTTTTGGGTAAAAGCGGTGAGCACAGCTGTGTACTTGATAAACAGAGGACCCTCAAGTGCCTTGGATGGAGGCATACCTGAGGAGGCTTGGTATGGTAAGAAATTTGATTATTCATTTCTTAGAGTCTTTGGATGTGAGGTGTTTGTTCATATAGACAAGGATGATAGGACCAAGCTAGAGGCTAAATCATAAAAATTTACTTTCATTGGTTATGGTGATGACGACTTTGGATTTAAATGTTGGAGTATTAAGGACAAGAAAATCATTCGGTCTAGGGATGTGGTCTTTAATAAGAAAGTCATGTATAAGCAACAGTTGTAGGAAAATAGGGAAGAATCCAAGAAAGAATATGCAGTGGTAGATGATCTTCCGGATGGGATAGTGACCCATAAATCAGTTCAGGAACTGACTTAATAGAACCCCAAACTCTTATAGTGAGGAGGTCTTCTAGGGTAAGAAAAGAACCTGAACGTTTTCTCCTTCTCTTTATTATTTATTACTCACTAATAGTGGAGAGCCAAAGAGCTTTGATGAAGCAATGCAGGTAGATGCCAGAAGAAGTGGGAGCAAGCCATGGATGAGGAGTATAAGTCTCTCATGGAGAACCAAACTTGGGATTTGGTGAAGCTACCGGAAGGCAAAAAAGCATTGCAAAACAAGTGGGTGTATAGAGTTAAAGACAAAGAAGGAGGAAAGAAAAGATATAAGGCCCGGTTGGTGGTCAAGGGGTTTGCACAGAAACAAGGTATAGATTTTGATGAGATTTTTCTCTCCGTAGTAAAAATGACTTCTATTAGAACTATTCTTGGAATAGTGGTAGCAGAAGACTTGCACTTAGAACAATTAGATGTAAATACTACATTTCTCCATGGTGATTTGGAGGAGGAACTATATATGCAACAACCAGAGGGCTATGAGGTCAAAGGTAAAGAGGAGATGGTGTGTAAACTGAAGAAGAGCTTGTATGGCTTGAAACAAGCTCCACGTCAATGGTATAAGAAGTTTGATAGCTTCATGATGGAGCAAGGTTATATTATATGTCATTCTGACCATTGCGTGTATACAAAGAAATTTGAGGATGGAAGTTATATTATCCTGTGTTTGTATGTTGATAACATGTTGGTTGTAGGTAAAAACATGCAGGAAATAAAAGTACTCAAGAAACAACTAAGTGAATCCTTTGATATAAAGGATTTGGGGGCAGCGAGAAAAATCCTTGGTATGAGGATAACTCGAGATAGGAAGGAACGAAAGTTGACTTTATCTCAGAAGAGTACATTAAGAAGGTATTGGACGGAGTTTGACATGCGGGATGCTAAACCGGTTGGCACTCCTTTGGCGAGCCATTTCAAGTTATCAAAGGAGCAAAGTGTCCCATGATAGAGCAGGAAAGAAACCAGATGTCCAAGGTACCTTACTCATCAGTAGTTGGCAGTTTGATGTATGCTATGGTGTGCACTAGGCCTGATATTTCCCATGCAGTGGGAGATGTGAGTAGATTTATGAGTGATCCGAGGTAAAGAGCATTGGCAAGCAAGAAAGTGGATCCTTCGGTATTTGAGAGGACCATGAGGACAGTTTTGTGCTGTGGATCGAGACATCACTTTACGTGGTTATGTAGATTCGAGACATGGTAATGGAGATGTAGACAAAAGGAGGAGCACGATATGTTATATTTACACTGTAGGTGGGACAACAGTGAGCTGGATTTCACGACTACAGAAGCTGGTGGCTTTATCAACCACGGAGGCTGAGTATGTTGCTACCACAGAGGCAAGCAAAGAGATGATTTGGTTACAAAAATTGCTTGAGGAGTTGGGGCATAAGCAGGAGGAATGTAAGCTGCATAGTGATAGTCAGAGTGCTATACACCTAGCTAAGAACTCTACTTTCCACTCCAGGACGAAGCATATACAGTTGAGATATCACTTCATCAGGACAGCTTTGGAGGAAGATAAGTTGAAGTTGGAGAAGATTCATACCAGTCAAAATCTTGTAGACATGATGACCAAGGTGGTCACAAGGGATAAACTAAAGCTATGTTCAACTTTGGTTGGCCTTCACGGATGACAGTGAAGGGTTGAGAAGCTTGCTCAGTGGAAATCAGTCTCCAAGTGGGAGATTGTTATGTTTGTGGAGCCTATTTTCATGTTAGAGTGTGGTACACCTTCTATGTGTTACACTCGGGTATTTTTACAGTGGTCCCGCTCGCCGGTGAGTGGGTCAGGGGGGTTTGGGGGTGAAGCCCCGAAGCAAATTTTCATGGGTGGTTTATTAACCCATGGGTAATGGGTAACCGTTATGGGCTTTTTGGGCCCATGTTTTTTTCAGTACCCATTGTTTTGTAAAACCGCCTCTTCGGTTACCCACGAGTTTATGGGACAGTTTTGCTTTTCCCCATTGTTTTGATACCCATGGTTTTGTAAAAGCGCTTAAGCATTTGTCTATTTATATGGTCTTATGCCTATGATAGATGAACAAGCAAATGTATTACAGATGTGTTTTGAATTCGGGTGTGAATTCTATAGAGTTTGTTGAGCGTAGCTCCAAACGGATTTGAGTATTGTATTGAGAGAGTGGGGGCTTGTAATAAAATTTGGGCAAGTGATTCTTGGTGGATGTAGCCCAAATTGGGTAAACCACGTTAAATCTTGTCTCTCTATGTTGTGTTATTTATTACGCACTTTTATTTGAGATCTGTAATATTTTTCGCATATTAATTTCTCTTGTTGCGAATTGTAAGGGATTATTCCGCATATTTTATCTCTTATTTCCTAACAGGAGATGTCAAGCTTCACCACTAAACTAGACCTATACATAGCTGCCTTAGGCTTGTATGACATAATCATAGGTGTAAACTAGTTGGCCCAACACAAAGCATATGTAGACTTCTATGAAAGTGGGTTAAATACGTAGATGACTTGCATAAAATAGTAGAAATTCGGGGATAAAAAATACTTTTCAGATTAGGTAAATTTCAGCCATGTATGTCAAAAAGGCCAAGAATAAAGGTTGCATGCTTTATGCTGTAAAAATTTCAGGTTTGGGTGAAGAAGGTAATAGTTCTTTGGAAGACCATTCGTTGTTACAAGAGTATAGTGACATCTTTATGGAAGAACTACCGGCCTTCCACCCAAAATAGAGTTTGATTTCACAATAGACATCAAACCGGGAACCGAACCAATCTCTAAGGATCCCTACAGGATGACTACCATTGAACTTGTTGAGATGAAAGTGCAACTTCATGAAATTTTATCAAAAGGATTGATAAGACCGAGTGTCTCACCTTGGGGAGCATCGGTTATTTTAGTTAAGAAAAATGATGAAACACTCAGGTTATGTATTGATTATAGAATTATCAACAAGGCCATGATCAAGAATAGGTACCCCTTCTAAGAATTGATGATATTTTTACCGGATGCGTGATGTATCAGATTACTCTAAGAAATATTTACGATCGTGGTATCATCAGTTGAGAATAAAAGAAGAGGATATTTACAAAACTATTTTTAGGACAAGGTATGGTCACTTTGAGTTCACTATGCTACCTTTTAGGATTACCAATGCTCCAGTGGATTTTATGAATTTAATGAATAATATCTTTCAAGAATATTTGGACAATTTTATGCTATTATTCTTGGACGATATTCTCATTTATTCATAAAGCGTTGAAGAGCATAATGAACATCTTAGGGTTTTGCTAGATGTATTAAGGAAGAGAAAATTGTATGACAAAATTTGAAAGTGTTAATTTTATCAAAATGAAGTGCGGTACCTTGGGAACGTAGTTAAAAAAGATGGAATTTCTGTAGATCCATCCAAAATTATAGCTATAATCAATTGGTCAACTCCTAAAAATGTGCATGAAGTTAGAAGATTCATAGGATTAGTTGGATATTACTGGAAATTTGTAAATGACTTTTTAAAATTCGTTGCCGAATCACTTCGTTGCGAGAATAAGAATAAGAAATTTAATTGGAATGACAAATGTGAGAGTGTATTAAAGTATCTCGAAAGAAAAATTAACTACAACACCTATATTAACAGTTCAGATCCCAATGGAAACTTCACAAAGCAAAGTGACAAATTCCTTTGGTGAGGGATTAGGGGGTATTTTGTTGCAAAATGACCATGTGATTGCTTATGAGAGTAGAAAAATCAAAGTACATGAGTTGAATTATGCTCCCCATGACTTGGAGCTTGTTACCATTATACATGCTTTGCAAGTATGGAGACATTACCTTTTGGGAAAGTTCTTTGAGCTGAAAACATATCATCTCTGGCTAAAATACATCTTCACACAACCAAATTTGAATGTGAGACAATGAAGATGGTTATAATTTTTGTCACGATATGAATTCGATATCAGCTATATTAAAGGTAAGGAAAACTGAGTGGTAGATGTGCTAAGTCATAGGAAGCACATTTCTACCCTTTTAACTTTAAGAACCTTATTCAAAGATGAGGTAAATAAAATGATGTTAGCATATTTCTATTATCAATAGGTTAAAACAATGCTTGCTATAAATCCTAATGATAAGAGATATAAAGGATTCAGATTCGATAACGAAGGAGTCCTAAGGTATGAAAATCGGGTATATGTACCCTTGGAAAATGAACTAAGGAAGAAAGTGATAAATTAATTTCACAATGTTTCTTATTCTAGACATCCTGGAGTGACTAAGATGCTTGTTGATGTAAAACAACAATATTTTTGGAAAGGGATGAAAAAAGAAAGTAAACTGTATATCTCATCGCTTGGAATGTCGGTGTGTTAAGGCTTAACATATGCACTCAGCAGACTGTTTACCCTCACAACATTTTGCATTATAAATGGAAAGTAATTAACATGGATTTTATACAATGGATGACAATGTATAAAAATAAGCATGATGTCATTTTGGTTGTATTTGACAAACTGATAAAAGTAGCTCACTTTATATGAAGAAATCGAAAGACAATTCCGTGATTGTAAAAATGTCTCGTGCTTGAGATTTTCATATTGCCTGCAGAATACCGAACTAATAATTTCAAATTGGGATCCTAGGATGACTTCTCGTTTTTGGCAAACTTTGAATACAACCTTAGGGAAAATGCTGAATTTTAGGTCCGCATACCATTTGAATATAAAGGGACAGACTAAAAGGGTAAATCAGATCATGGAAGACATGCTCAGGATGTACTACATGGATCAACAATACAAGTGGGAGTAATATCTTCCTCTGGTTGAATTTTTTTATAATAACACTTACCACTTCTCATTGAAAATGGCTCCTTTTGAGGCATTGTATGGACAGAAGTGTAGAACACATGTTAGTTGGGACAACGTGGAAGAAAGAGAAGTAATAGGACCAATCTTTGTTGACTTTGAAATGGAACAATAGGACCCAGAGAATTAATTTGTGAGAATTTAAAAAGAATTTTCGATGACAAAGTAAGAGTTACGCTAATTTAAAGAGAGTTGACAGAAAATTTGAACTAGGAGATAAAGTATTCTTAAGGGTCAAACCTAAGAAAATTTCAATTTCATTTGGAAAATCATCCAAGTTGTCACGTTTTTTTCTTGGATTCTTGAAATAATCTAATTGATCATCCGTGTGGCATACGGAGTTAGTGTTGCCTCTCACATTGTCTAAGATGCATGATGTTTTTCATATTTCTTTTCTTAAAAATTATGTATCAGATTTATCACATGTACTTAATTAGAACTCTTTACGAGTTCAAGATTTGGGTGTCATCGTGGTTGAACCCATAAGGGTGTTGGAAACTCGCATGTTGCACTTGCGAAACAAAGAAATAAATCATAAGTGCTTGAGGTCTAGTGGGACCAATTTTGTAAATAAAGTGTAAGTTGGGAGAACTTGGAGGAAATTAAAAATGTTTTTTCGCACCTTTTTAGTTATTAAACATGAAGTTTGATATACTCTTATTTTTCATTATTGTTTCAATGAATGAAAATCGACATAAATTTTGTTCTTTTGGAAAAAACTTGGTAAATGGGCTATTACAACCAATATAATTCTATTTTTACAACACTAAAATCTTGATGATTGTAAGTTTCAGATTCTAATTTTCTAATCGTTAGATGTTTAAATAAGTATATTATTATATGAATTGATTTAAATCTATTATGTTAGAATTACTCATCGAGATGATGATCCATTTATGGGAAGAGGTATGTCCCACCCCTGTTGTTTTTAATTACTTAGTTGTAAATGAGCTCTAATATTGGGAATCTCATCGACATGAGGATTGGTTTCGATATGTTTTCGTACACATGGCATCATATCAACACTTTTCTCCATGTTCCGCGAGCTGCCGGATACCAAAACCCATTTAGTATAAAATTGAAATTATGAGTAACTTACCTTCTTTGAGAATAAAAGAATGAATTGATGACATACTTGTACATTTTTCCTATATCCTAACCTCTGTTGTGATTCATGATCATAATTGATTTCATTATTAAAGAGTATTGCAAGCAATGAACTTATTACGTTGATTTCGAACATGCTTATGTAGCATTGTTATGTTGATACTATTTTCTTTATTATGTGACTATGTTGATGAACTTGGAATAAAAGTTCCTTGATCCTAACTTATGCGGATAGTGGCAGCATTATTTTTGCTATATCGATTTGATTGGCTAACACCAAAAAAATACCGAATTAATGTATAAGATGGGAGTTATACAAGCAATGGCATTAAGACCATATCTATGTTAATAATGCTCACTGTGGGCCTTGACTATGTGAATAAAGTTTATGTTTTATTATCTCATATTTGCAGGGGCTAATGAGCTTGATCACCACCAACCCAAGCTTGATAAGGTATGGAAATTCATATTAGAGCCTATGGTGGGTTAGCTTAATGATGATGATCCTTATGATCGATCACCAACCCCAACAAGGCTAGTATTAAATTACATTTAATGGTCAAACAACTGACCATGCAAAAGGAGAGATAGTTAAGTTTATAAGTATAATTAAATCATTAGTAGTTGAAAGGTAGAGATCTATATAAAAAATTAGGGGAATTGATAAATTTAATTAGCACGAGAGAAAATAGTGGTTTTGGAGGGAACTAAACTAGGTATATGCATGCATTAAACGCTACTCCACGGACCTCGGGAGAAGCATGTAGCTTCTTTAGGAAACCATCAAGTTGGTTTGGAGTGTTTTGTTAGTTTCATTATTATTTTGATTAACCTTCTAGTCCCATTGAGCTCTGCATGGAAGCAAGTTATTTTCCTATTTTTTTGTTCATTTGATTTTTTTTCAAAGTGTTGCATGCATATCTCGAATTGATAGTTGAGAGATTTAGGGGAATCATTGATGATTGTTATTAATAAATGGGAATGGAGTTTGTTATGCAGATTTTTATTACACTTTGGGATTCAAGGTAAATCTAAGCTTGAACTTTTGGATGAAGTTGGAAAAGGAAAATATAGGTTTCAAGTTTCACCCTTTAGGCATTAATAATCAATATTGTTATTTTTTCGAACTAGGTTAAAAGTATGAGAATGTTCTTTGGGCTGTTTGTTTTTACGAATGTGGATTACGTGAATGAATGTGTATTCGAGGATTTTCTCGTGGTGACTGGGAACACTTCTATTTTGTTATTTTGTTGGCTGGATTCAAACCCTTCTTTTGGGGTTCAATGATTATTAGTAGAAAGAACATCCCATTTAACTCTAGGTTATACCCGAAATCTTGAGAATGAAAGGACCTGTAATATCCCTATTTGTTTGGTATGTGTTAAAATCTCATCTTAAAATAATATGGTAACCCGCAAGGTATTGTCTTGTATAATCTGTTTGGGGTTGAATAGTCGTACTGGTTATTTGAAGTCATTTTTCTCAAAAACCATTTGGATTTTATGTGTTTTGGATGATATATTTGGCTATCTCTAATCAATCAGAATTCATGTTTATATCGACTTACCTGTGCACCTTTTGGTAATCACCTAAGTGTTTCAACGAGATAGTTCGAGTTGAAAACCCTTTATGTATTGATCTAAGATATTCCTTCCACTTATCCACTAATGAAATGTTGCATGTATTTGCTAGAAAGAAATTGTTGATGGAATCTCGGGAACCCAAATTAATCATGTTACGAGTTTAAGGTATATATCATTAGTATTTCTATATCAATGAAAAGGGGTTAATTTCAGGGCATTCGTATAAGTCCATTTTATGTTTATCTTCTTTGGGGTATTAAATTGGTAACTACCTTGGTAAAATTTTAAGGTCTTTGAAATGTTTAAGCTAACAATACTTACCTTAATTTTTTCAAATATCAATGATACTCATTATTGGAGAATGTCTTTACTACTTTTGGTTATTGTTCGACTTGCTACTAAAAACCTTTGTTGATAGGTCAACGTATATGTGTTCAATGAAAAGTTACAAAAGCCATGGGCATGGGGTAAGAATATCTAAAGAAACCCTAAAGGCTCTTAACAACTAGTTAGTGGACCATTAGATAAGATATAAACAAGGATTCATCACTTTGCATACATTAATATTGAAGAAACAAGCAAATCCAACATATTTAGTAATCCTCTACTCTTGAAAGCTTTAAAAATGAACCTAGTAAGGATTCTAAGCAATCAGTTTGTGATTATGAGAATGGGAGCTCACCATTAATGGCTTTAAGGCCAATGGTTCTTCCCATTTACTCAATGCTTGGTGTGTAGTGCAATGGAAAATCAATAGCTCAATGAAAGAAATGAAATAACTCTAAACCCTAAGAAAATGCTATAGTTTATGTTAGGAAGAAGGAGAGTTCTTAGAAATGAGAGGGGGGTAGTGGGCTATTTATAGTTTTCCATTTGGGAAAGTGGAGGAATTTTGGTGCATGTGGGACTAAAGGAAAAGCCAAAATGTTGATTAGGGAGTCAAAGTAAGATTTGACTAGGTTTAGAAGAGGTTAATCATGGTTAGGACTAGTTAAACTAGGTTAGTCTAGTTAATCATGTTTAAAGAGGAATTAAGGTTTTGAGAGAGTTTTAAGAGGTCTAATCAATCCAATGAAATGGATTGATAGTCTAGGAAGCTATTAAAAGTGGTATATAAGAGGATGAGAAGATGGTTTAGTCAAATAAAGGACTATAATAGCCTGCTTAATTTGTTTACGAGAGAAATACAACCAAAAAGAGTGTCATAAGAGGGAGATTTAGATAGGTCTAATCGAATGGTATGTCATCAATTTGTAAGAAGGAGAATATTTAGTGCAATATAGGAATAATAGTGCTTTGATCAAAACTATGTGTGTCTACATTTTCCCTCTTTGGGGTGACGTAAGCTACGTCACTTCAAAGAAAGTAGACAAACATAAAAATGAAATTTTTTTGAAGGGGTAGAAGAAAAATTAGTAGGATGAAGGATGCCCCATTCGAGTGTCGATGGGGTGATGGAAGAACTCGATCGATGATCAAAAGAGAACAAAAGAAAGAAAAATGAAGAGAAGATGAGAAAACAACAAGAAAAGGGGATATTGAGCTATCCACAAACCAATGCTTGCAAATAATTTTTAATCATCATTTTTCTTAGAATCCTCATCATCGGTCCTTATTAAAATGTAAGCATACGATGGAAGTGTAAAATGACATGAAAATCCAAGATACAAACAACTGTCCATTGCTAAAATAACAACTCCATGCAACATACAAACATGTAATGCAATACGAGAAGTAAACAAACTCATCTAATAGGGAAATAAGTACAATCACACACACTTAAACCAACAATGTTCAAGATATTGCACAAATAATTTGTTATCGAGATGTAATCCTAAATGTTTTGATAAATGAAAAGGGTTTAAAATGATGCCCCAAGAAATTTTTATATGCAAGGGAAATGATGGAGGACACTTGGGTCCAATGGAAAATAAATGTGCATGATGAAAAAATAGTACCAGGAAACTGATAGTGCCCTAGAGTATGATGAAGTAAGCAACATAGATTTTGTAAATGATTGTAGATTTGGGTGATCCACGAGTCGTTGTTTCAAAACATGTGAAAATGTCAGCAAGATACGAGATGAGTGCCATGTGAGAGAGACACATATTTCAGCTGTAAATGAGCTTTGATTACCAATTTTAGTCCATTTTCAAAGTTTTACAATGTTTTTGGATTTTTGAATGGTTTTATAATTTTTAAATTTTTTTATTAGTCAGAAGAATTTAGGAAATGGAAGATCACCTAAAAGCACGTGAAAATGCCCCAAGGCAAAGAGAACGGGGTGTCGGTGGCAATAAAATGCCCCGTACGAGAAGACAAATGGGCCAACAATAATTATTTAAAAATAATCATGGCACTAGATAAAAATAGAAGACAAGAAGCACATGGAAATATTTAAAATGCCCCAAGGTGAAGAGATAAGCACTGAGATGAAAATATCTCGAGGGTTTTATACGATGATATTTTTACATGAGATATTTTGGTAGATGCTTAGCATTTGGGATGATATTAGATGATATTGGTGTGGGGGATAGATTTGTGATCATGTGCAACCCCTCTTGCCCCCATTGATGATACGATATGTGATGATTAGCTTAGTATACATGCATGATGTAAAACTTAGCATTTTTGTATATATGATGTAGTAGATGATGTTATATGTGATGAATGATAGATGGTAGATATGATAACAAATAGATGTGTAGTAAACAAACACACAAGAACAAGTTAACAAAACTAAACAAATATACAACCAAAACTATACAAATTGACAACTAAAAGTAATTTAATCATTACCTTGTTTTTGCGGGACAATATTGATATATTTTTTGATGTTTTTGGGTTATCTTGAAAGATAAGTTTTCAAGGCTACTGTTCACATTGTTTTTGGGGTTTCCCTAAGATAATGTTATGAAGGTTATGTAGTTTCATCCCTAGAAGGGGGATTTTCTGAATGTTTAGATTTTTGTGTATCCTTTTTTTGGAATGTTTTTGTATTTTCTAAGGTCATGTTCAAAGCAATGTACAAGGAAAAGAAGCATGGATGCCCCCAACATGATGTGGGAATATACAAAGGGCATAATGCCATGTGCATATGTACAAGAAAGTGGAATGTGAAGGTTCCCCCAACGTTAGATGGGAATATACAAAGGCACATCCTTCATGCAGATATAAGAGTAAATAAGCCAGATCACGGCTAACGAAGATGGATTTGGTAGGGTTCCTAGACCTAGAAAAGGAAGTTATTTCTAGAAAGTAGTGAGGGTTACCTATCCTGATGCAAGAGTGGTTTGTGACCGATGAATCCTCCTTGAGTGTAGGAAACCAGTTTTCACCCAAAGACTTGCCCACTGCACCATAATTGTGTGGTTTTCACATGTGGAATGACCTATTTTTCTTTACTATTTTCTTCAAATTTTCCATGTTTTTTTTTTTTTTCTTTATTTTTCTACTTTTTAGTTCTTTTTTGATATCAAACCATGCTTAAGCATAGAACCACTTGAGATGCATGGATTCATGGATGGAAGTTCTTCACCATCTGAATATGCTAGTTTATAAGCTCTGACCCATATTTAGAAACCACCACATAAGGCCCTAACCAATTGGCCTCAAACTTACCTTTCTTTTCTCTATCTTTGATGGTGTTCTTTTGATTTTATTTCAACACTAGATCACCTACATCAAATTCATGATGAATGATACATTTTTTATATCCTCTTGATACTTTATTCTGGTAGACCTTGAGGTGATTAAGCACTCTTATCCATTTTTCATCCAATAGCTCTAGCTCTGCTAGCCGAGCTACTCTATAGTCTTCATCTTTATCAAGATAATCCCAGAGAGATATTCTCAGGAGGGAAGCTCCACTTCCAAGGGTATGATGGCTTAGTGTCATAAACTAGGGAATATGGGGTCACACCAAGTAGGAGTGCGGATGGAGGTTCGATAGGCCCAGAGGGTGGGATGTATTTGTAAGTGCCAATTATGACCAGTCTTACTTACCATTTTCTCCATGATTCGTATAAGGGTTTTATTGGTAGCTTCAACTTTTCCATTACCTTGGGGTAATAGGGGTAGACCACTTGAGTTGAATATGGAAGCATTGACACAATGTCTTAACCATTTTATTCTTGAAGGATTTACCATTATTAGTGACAATGGCAAAAGGGATACCATAACGGAAGATGAGATGATTCATGATGAATTTGGAAATTTGTGCACACAGTGACATAAGTAAGAGGCACAACCTCTACCCATTTAGTAAAATACTCGGTGGTGGTGATAATGTGGGTGTGGCCATCTGAAGAAGAAGGATGGAGCTTCCCTATGAGATCTAGGCCCCATTTAGAAAATGGCCAAGGTGTCGTAATAGGTTCAAATCCTGTGTTGGTGCATGTATCAAGTTTCCATAATTTTGGCATAGCTCACATTTCTTGAAAAATTACAACATTTTGCTTCCATGGTGGATCAATAATAACCTACCCTTAAGAGCTTCTTAGCCAAAACCATACCACTAGTATGTGCTCCACAAATACCACCGTGTACTTCCTTAATAGTGTGGATGGAATCAGTAACATCCAAACAACGAAGAATATTCCCATCGTAGCCATGATGATAAAGGGTTCCTCCTAGGAGGGTATAATGGGATATACGGAAGATAAGGGTTTTCTTCTCATAATGGGTAATGTCTAGGGGAAATGTGCCATCTTGTAGGTATCTAAATATAGGGTCATACCAAGGGGAGGATGGACCAACAATTTCACATGCCAAACAAGATTTGGCATGTCGTATGTGGGTATTTGTAAATGCTCTATAAAGAATGGAATTTTTCTCTCCTGAGGTGGAATGCGTAAGAGAGATCCAATTGTAGCCATAACATTTGTTGATCTATTATGTGACCTCTATTTTTCTCAAAGACAATCTATGTAAAATACTCCTTCAAGGTTTCAACCAATTTCTTGTATGGAACAAGTTTCTCATCTTTAACTTTATACTCATCATTAACTTTTTAATAATGAGTTAGGAGTCCCCAATGACTTGTAGCTATCTGATATTCCAAGTGATAGCCAACTTGAGGCCAGCAATGAGTGCCTCATACTTTGCAATGTTATTAGTGCAAGGGAATCCCAAATGGAATGCTCTTAGAATAACCTCACCTTGTGGGAGTGATGAGCACTACCCCTACCCCCGATCCATGGAAGGTGAATGATCCATCAAAATGGACCTTCCATTCTACATGAGACTCTTCAACATACATCATGGATGCATCTGGAAGGTCAGACACAAAGGTTCCATTCCTAGTAGAGGATCTTTTGCCAACTGATCAGCCAATACTTGTCCTTTCAAGGATTTCTAATTCACAAACTCAATATCAAATTCACTTAGGAGAATGATCCAATTAGCCATTCATCTGTAAGGGAGGGTTTGGATAAAAGGTACTTGAGAGGGTAAACTTTGGATATTAGTTTGGTTTTATTGTTAAGGAGATAGTGGAGAAGTTTTTTTGAAAGGTGAAGATAACCACCAAGAAGGCCTTTTCAATCTGTGGGTAATTTAACTCATAGGAAATCAAGGTGTGAATAAGATAATAAAATACCCTTTCTCTATGGTCTAGATCATATTGGGCAAGTAATGCACCAATAACAAACTGGGTAGCTGAGATGTACAAGAGGAGAGGTTCACCTGGGGTAGGTGGCATGAGTACAGGTGGGTTGACAAGGTATTGTTTAAGTAGTGCAAATTCCTTTTGACAGTTTGGTCCCCATTGAATGCAACATCCTTTTTGAGGAGATGTGTAAATGGGTGGCACTTATCCGCAAGTTGTGAAATAAAGTGGTGGATTTCCTGAATCTTTCCTTGTAAACTTCTCAGTTGTTTGAGAGTCGTAGGTGGAGGCATTTATGTGATAGTGTAACTTTATAGGATCCACTTCTATTCCTCTCTGTGAAACAATGAAACCTAGGAGTTTTCCTGAAAAAATGCCAAAGACACACTTCTTGGGGTTCAAGCGTACCTTGTAATCCCTGCAGAGACATTGGAAAATACGTCTCAACACTTCAGGTGCTCTCCTCTACTTTTGGATTTCACTAAAATATCATCAACGTAATCCTCCATGATGTCATTCATCATGTCATGGAAGATGAATGTCATTACACGCTGATAGGTGGCCCCGACATTCTTGAGTCCGAAAGGCATGACCTTGTAACAAAATGTTCCCAAGGGGTGATGAAAGTTGTTTTATGTTGATCCTCCTCTTGTAATCCGATTTGGTTATAACCTGAAAAACCATCCATTAAGGACAACATTTCATAACCAGTAGTGGAATCAATGATCATGTCAATATTAGGCAAGGGGAAGTCATCTTTGGGACATGCCTTATTGATGTCATGGAAGTCGGTGCAGATCCTTATGCCAACAAGGTTTCTTTTGAACAGGGACTATGTTAGATATCCAATCTAAATAGTCAATGGGCTTAATGAAATCAAGAAGCTAATAATTTTTCAAGTTCTTCTTTGACAAGGAGTGAAATTTTAGGGTGCATATTTCTCAACTTCTACTTGATGGGTTTGGCATCTGGGTGCACAACGAGGTTTTTCATGACCAAGTTGGGTCCAAACTAGGCATATCGACATATGACCATGCAAATATATCTCCATATTCTCTTAACAACTCTACAAAAACCTTATGTTCTTGAGCTAAGAGTGAAGCTCTTAACTTTATCATTCTAGGTTCTCTTCCGAGCCAATGTTGACATTGATGGTTTCTTCCACAAGCATCTTAGAGGTATCTTCCATCCGCGTAGGATCAGGGGGAAGAGTAAGGTCAACCTCCTTAGGTAGCTCATCATCATCCTTGAATGGATAGATCATTTTGTCCATAGGTTCTTCATTTTATTTTTCTATGAGTGCTTCAAAAAGTTTTTTGTCACTATGAGACTTGTTTTTATTCCTTGCACAAGGTTTCTCTGAAGTATTCTTACTCTTATTTGTGACCTTCTTATTCAAGCGTCACACATATCTCTCTTCTTCTCCAAAGTATGCACATGTGTCTAGTTGAATTACAAATCCTTTCTTGTGATCCCTAGCTAGAATAGAATCCCGAGACCCATGAATTTTACAAATGCCTCATCATTCTCAAAGAAATTGATTGGCACATGAAATTGTTGATCCCAATCTACAAGTTCGGGATATATAAGGGTTACTTGGTAATTGGTTTGAGGATTAGATTCAAATAAGGTAAGGACAATGAATCAGGGAATAAGTTAGTGGAGGCAAGATCCTCGTAGAGGCTACATTGGGAATCCACGTGTCGCTATCGGAATGAGATGAGTTCCTCACATTCGGAAGAGGTGGCATCAATCTCAAAGGGTGGATCATCATGTGGTCTTATTCCAAGACCATGCTTGTTTGATTTGAAGTGAGGGATAGGAATGGGTTCTAATTCCCTGAGCATTGATTCCACATCCAAACCCATTGTAACCCATGACATACATCATATGGTGGCCTTTGACATATAGCGGGGCTTGATGGCATGAAGCCATGGTACCTTCAAGTACTCTGCTGGTGGAATCTTCTAACATATTTTCCTCAGATAAGAAACCACTAGGAATGAACTTCTCCAATGGTTTAGGCATTGATCCCGAGTGATTTTGAACTGAAAATAGGGTTTTCCACTGTGTCCTGGGTGACACTGATAAATATGATATTAATAAATCTTGTTCAAGAGTGAACAACTCACCTGGGCCATATTTTTCCGACGTTTCCTCCCATGATGCAAAAGGGTTGACCAATGAAGGAAAGTATTGATTGTAAGGAGTGAGTGAATCTGGATCCACACGTTCCTTGATAGCCTTTGTTTGTAAAGGAACAAAAATTTCTATAGAAGGGCATTCATAAGCTACACGAGAAAAACTATGCAAGGCTCTGCAATGTGTAAATGGTTCTGGATCACCCTGAATGGTGATTATCTATCCTTTATGGCACATCTTGATACATTGATGGAAAGTTGAAGGAATGGCCTGCATGGCATGGATCCATGGGTGTCCTAAGAGCATGTTGTATGGTAGATCCAAGTCAAGGACATGGAATGTTGTATCATGACAAGTCAGCCCTACTTCCATTGGAAACTATATAGTGCCTGTTGACTCTCGCTCCTCATTATCATAGGCCATGATTGTAATAGTTTTGCACCTAGATCCATTTCTGAATGGCCTAGCTTCTTAACCAGCTTCAAAGTACAAATGTTTAGACTAGATCCACCATCCACAAGTACTCTCTTGATCTTGTGATGGGTAACAACTACTTCTATATATAAGGGTAAGTTGTGTTCTGGGTCATTACGTGGGATTGCAACATGATCAAAAGTGATATGATCATTAGATTCAAGGTGTGCAATCATGGCTTGGAGGTGCGCGAGATCTACATCGGTGGAGACTCCCAAACTTTGCAAGTGTTTTATACAATATGTTTTTATGGGCAAGTAGATATTTTGAGGAGATCTAAGATTGATATCCTAGTGGGTGTCTTCTCTAACTGGTCTATCAAATTTATACTGACCTTCCTGAGGGATAGGTAGGGATCTGGTATGATTAAATGAGCATGTCTCATCCCTACTACACAACTCTTTTCTAAGATCCTAATAGTATTGACTGTTCATCAGATGAACGGATACATCCTATGAGGGAATCAAAGGGACTATCATTAGTGGGATAAATATAAGCAACAATCCTATAGTCATTGGAAGTTTGTCCATGATCTGGCTTCCTTTTCTTTTTTATCACATGGTTAGGAAAGGGATCTTTAAAGATACCCATTTTCTCATTTGGACCTTGTCCTGAGTTAGGGGGAGAATCTATGATGATTTTACCCTCTTCAATGAGGTCTTGTATGTAATGGTGTAGTCTCAAGCACCTATCTATCTTGTGCCCTTTAACATGGTGGAAGTCACAATTCATGCTCTTTGAACCAAATGGGTTTTGGAGCATTTTCTGGGTATGGTACCATCACGGTTGGATATTCCACCATGTTTACATTATCTAACTATTTTAGTATGGCAGATAGGGATTCTGTTAATGGTGTGAACATCACGTTTAGTGGGTGCCTTGGGATGAGGTCCTTGTGAGATATTTAAAAGTGGACTATCTCGCATAGTTTGGACTCTTTTGGAGTCCGTAATGCCATCTCCAATGACATGTTTTTTTTGTTGAAGAACTTTGGTTTATCTAAGGATTTTTCTTCATGTTTTCTTTGACAACCGGTTTAAGTGTTCCCTTTGTGATGAGGGCCTTTTTGATTTGACTACCCTTCTCTATAATTTCTTCAAAGTTAGAGCCATAATGCATTTGTAAATGGAAGGCTATCTCGGGTTCAAGTTAGGCACAAATATGCTTACTACTTTTTTTCTAGCAAGGCACAAGGGAAATGACTTGCCAACCCTCGCCATCATTGTAAAAAAGCTCACAAATGTCTCATTGGGATTTCTGCTTTACATTGAGAGGTCATTCATTGTGATATCATTTTCCATGTTGTAGGAATAATGTCATAAAAATTTTTTTGCTAACATGGGCCATGTTGTAATGGAGCCCTTGGGTATGCTAAAGAACCATTCCAATCCCAATGCCCCTAGGCTGCGAGGGAAGAGTCATATTAAGAAGTTATCGTTGTATGTGACCTCTTGGAAAGCCATATAAAAGTCTTTGATGTGATCACGAGGATCACCTTTTACTTTTATATTTATCAAATTTAGGAATGGTAAAATGCTTTGGGAAGGGTTTCGTAACATGTCCTTATCGAAGGGGTAAGGGCATAGTTCTTCATACAAATATTTCCTACTATGTCCTACATTTCCTCTTGTAGCGTAGTAAGCATGTCTTTCATTGATTGTAATTCTTGTTCAATGAGTTGTTCTTTGGTAGGTGACATTGGTCTTTGTGCCTTAGCCACTTTAAAAGTCATGTCACTATATGGATCAAAGTGGAACTCGCTAGATTTCATTTTGAGTTTTCTTTCAGTATATGTTCCTATTTCAAGAGCCTAAGTTTGCTAATTTTTGGCTCAGTTTCAAGATCTTTTTGAAGGATATCTTCTTCAATTAAAGGATCCTCTTCCTCATCAAACTTGGGAGGTGGTGAGGCTTTGCGCTCAATCTTCACTTTACGTGAAGCTTTGTAATAAGGTTGTTCATGGATCACCAAGTGGCTTGATGGGTCTCCTTCAACAATGTGGTGTTATGATGTTTCCCAAAAGAAGTACCCTACAGTCAAAGGGGTTATCCATGTCTAAGAGGGACCTTCATTCTTCTATTTTATGATTAATGACTTTGGTTTTCTACTTCGCGTTCCTGTGGAAGTTTAGCCCTAATTCTAAGACTCTTGTGAGTACTTGATCTGTTATAATAAAGGAGTTTCATCAAAGTGACCTAGGTCTAATTGGTGTTTTTTAGAAGATTCATAATCCTCTCCACTATGATCAATCAATGGCTCTGTGTCCTTGACCGTGAAAAGAGAGGTGCTAAGTTGTTTCCGCTAAATGGGAATGATTCAAAAGGATTTTCTCCTAAGTCGCGATCATTTGGTTTGGATGCCATCTTTGTGATTCTAGGCATCACTAGTCAAAGTTATACTAGGTTTTTTCTAAATGTGCTTCAAAGTTTTGCATGAAACCTAGGCGTATGTTTGTGTAAGTCACTCGATGTGATGTTGAAATAACCTAGTGTGTTCTAGAAGTAATGTTATGTAGTTGTTTTTATGATTCAAAGAACACTCATATGAACACTCAAATGCAATGATCACATGAATTTTCATTTTTCCAAGTTTATACCCTAACTATGATTCGGTGAAGGGTTCCAAAGTGGATAGTGACAATATCATATCAATACATAGGTCAAGTTAGAATTCTAACAAGGCCTAAATATTAAAGTGGTATTGATGCAATCTCTCGATGAGGTATACTAAAACTAGTTTGAATGCTGATGAAAGCTAAGTTTTTCTAAAATGGAAGTTATGAGTATGTATAATGTAACAACACTATCCTGATACATTAACCGAGAAAGCAAGGTGTTAGTATCAAGATGACATTATTTTGGTATATATAAGGCAATATCGACACTCTCAAAAAAAGACTTAGATGTTGGAACTGAAACAAAGTATGAGTATAGAAAGAATTTTTAGTTGTGTGAGTTAGCAATATAACCGCACAATAAAGGGACTTATATCAAGTTCTCAAGAAATTGAAAACATGACGTAAGTACCAAAATTGTGTGACTAGAATGCGAGAAAAAACTATCAACCTAAGGAGAGATAAATGATGAACCGAAATCAAGAGTGAAGACGATCTGAAATCAAGATCAAAGAACTATCAAAGATATGAAAATGTACCTGCACACTTTAGATGTTTAACAACCCAACCACAAACATGGATGGGCATAAATAGAAAAAAGTGGTAAGTACTATCTTTGATAAAACATGCATGAGGTATGCTTCCTTCTCACCCAAAAATGGGAGTGAGAATGCAAGGGTATAGATCAAAAGGATGAAAATAAACTAAGTGCCACTTGGGTAGAGTTTCACCTCATTCGAAGGTGAGAATGAAACCAAGCTAAGTGAGACGTCATTTAATTTCATGATGAAAGACACTTAGCTCAAACTTACATGGGCTCTTTTCCTTGTTTGAGAAACAAGGTTCAAACTCCAAGTGAGTCGTCACTTCATGATGGCTTGACACGACAACGAACTAGAAAAGTGGGCTCCAAGATAGAATGGCTTCCCTAATAAGATCTCTCAACTAGGTGTCACAAGTTGTCTAAGAGTGAGCTTGATTTACCCAAAGAGTCATAATGACTAATTTGGGAGTATCTCGCTTTACTTTACCCCCTTCTGATACAATGAGAAACTAGTGCATTCAGTTGTATCATCACTGGGGTCACGATACAAACAACTTTGACTCTAACTTGCAATGTAAAATCTAGTCAAGTGGGTAAGCAGAGTGCTTCCTATTTCATCCATGAGGTTACTCAACGGTGGATTACTTTAGGGTTCCTAGAACCACCCCCATTGTAGCTTAAGGAATTATGCCAAAGGGGTTATGTTCAGTTGAGTGGATAGGGACGTACCCTTTTCCAAAACCTACAATACATAGTGTGAAGTGAAATGGTGTGTTTTTTATCTTGCTTAACTTAATGTGGTTTTAAGTAGCACACCATTTGGCAACCTATATGAAAACACGTGTATTAGAAGGTTTTTGTTTTGTCTTGACTCCTTCTTTCTTTGACAAGCATTAGGCCCTACATGCAAAGAGTTAGTAATTTTCCATCAAATAAGAAAGAGAGTTTGCATGTTGTTTTTATTCCTAAGATCACCAAAAAGGTGTGAAGGAAGAGCATACACAACGTGAAAACCCTACTAAAATAATTCTTTGTGAAAATACTTCAAAAGGTAGAGTTTTTTTATCCAACTTTGAAAGATTAATCCAATTATTTAAACGTAAAGTAAGTGTTTTTAAAAGTGACAAGGTGTTTTGAAAAGTTTTTGATTCCCAAGATCACCTAGAAGGTGTGAGGGAAGAGCATACACACTTTGAAAATCCCCTTTTAACTAAGAAAATGAAACACTTAAACTACTTTAGTCAAATAAAACCAAAAATAAACCTAAAATCACTTGTTAGAACCTACAAACAAGTTAGAAAACCAAGAAAAATTAGGAAATTCCATAAATCTATTTTTAGCAATTTTTCAATGGTTTTTAGTATTTTGCATTTTAGAGGTCTCTGGGAACTTTGGGAGTTTGATGATAGAAGTAATGATACTAAAGGTATATTACTTTTGGAAATTCCTCACAAATTTTTTTCGTTCTCTTTCGACGCCTATTCAAACTCCTCGAAAATGGGTCAACGGGTCAAAAGATATGACCCAAACTAGGAGCACTAAAAATTATATGAACAAATTGGATCAAAACAGAGATACATGCACCCCCTTCAAGGTGTATGCATGCATTGGGTATGTGCATGCATGGGTTTTGGGTCTGCGCCCTTTAGTGTAAACCTAGTGGGTCTGTGCAGGGTCTGCCCGTGCTACCCGAGAGATGCTCGTGCTAGGTAGGGCATAAGTGTGCCTGTGCGTAGAATAGGTGCCTGTAGTTAGGGAAGTGGAAAAATGGTAAAAGCTATGATACAAAGGTGTTGTGCTTTGGAAAGAGGGGTGCTTGCACTAGAAAAAGGGTGTATGTGCCATGGTTTGGGTGTGTGCATGCTTAGTAAATTTTTTGACAGAGGGTCGAGAATACACATAGGGTTTTGCGTGGGTTTGGGGGTTACTGTGCACCTAGTAAAAATGACAGGTTACAGGTGTGTCGCTGGAAGAAGGGTATGTGAACCATGGTTTGGGCGTGTGTGCCTAATTTTAGGTACTGTACACATGGTTTTGGGTGCCTGCACCTCTACTAAAAATGATAGTTTGAAGGCACCATGGCTGGCAGAAAGGTGTATACGCCCCTACCTGAAAAACCACCAAAAACATGAAAATGAAAATTTAAAAGTGTCAACAGGTTAGAAATTAGCCATTAAATGTAGTTTCTAGCATAAACTTAACAAAGAAGCATGAAAATGAGGGTTAACTACATAAAACCTAGCTAAAAATCCCAAGGCAAAATATTTAACCCTACAAAAACATGTAAAAAGTTAGAAACTGAAATAAAAGCTTCAAAATGACTCCATTAATGGAGGATGGACTCATGTCCCACCGGTGTGCCAAATGTGTTCAATGAAAAGTTGCAAAAGCCATGGACATGGGGTAAGAATCTCTAAAGAAACCCCAAAGGCTCTTAACAAACTAGTCAGTGGACCATCAAGATAAGAGATAAACAAGGATTCATCACTTTGCATACATTAATATTGAAAGAAACAAGAAAATCTAGCATATTTAGTAATCCTCTACTCTTGAAAGCTTTAAAAATGAACCTAGTAAGGATTCTAAGCAATCTAGTTTGTGATTATGAGAATGGGAGCTCACCATTAATGGCTTCAAGGCCAATGGTTCTTCCCATTTACTCAATGCTTGTGTGTAGTGCAATGGAAAAGCAATAGCTCAATGAAAGAAATGAAATAACTCTAAACCCTAAGCAAAATGCTATAGTTTATGTTAGGAAGAAGGAGAGTTCTTAGAAATGAGAGGGGGTAGTGGGCTATTTATAGTTTTCCATTTGGGAAAGTGGAGGATTTTTGGTGCATGTGGGACTAAAAATAAGCCAAAAAGTTGATTAGGGAGTCAAAGTAAGATTTGACTAGGTTTAGAAGAGGTTAATCATGGTTAGGACTAGTTAAACTAGGTTAGGCTAGTTAATCATGTTTAGAGAGGAATGAGGAGAGTTTTAAGAGGGAAATTTTGAGAGAGTTTTGAGAGGTCTAATCAATCCAATGAAATGGATCGATAGTGCAAGAAGGAAGTAATACTAGAAATAATAAGACCAAACAAGTAGTACACCAACCTTAGAAAAAGTAACAATATCCCTTAATAGGAATGAGAAGATGGTTTAGATATTCTTTTTGTATATTTTAATTAAGACGTGGTGTGTTGGAGGATAAGTATGTTGTTATTAGATACTATTATGAATTTTATTCAAGAGGAACTTTTTTGTTTAAAATAATAAAGTGTATTTAGCCTATTTAATTCTCGAGTTATCTTGAAAAAGGAATATAACACTTATAATTATTATTGGTTGTTTTCATTAATATCCATATCAGTTTTATTGTGAAATATGTTGCTCTACTTGCTGGTTATAACATTATGCGACCTATGCTTGATTAATGTTGTGTAATTCTTAGGTGATAGGATATAACATATTAAATAGTTAGTTAATAAATATGTTATAGCTATGCATTTGGGGAAAATACAACATGGAATGTTGGTTATCTATTTTGATTGTTAGTTCAATTAAATGCCTATCCTTTGGAATGGTATTGTATTGATGTAAATAAAAATTATGGATCATGGCTATAATGCAAAGAAGCTATTTAAAATTACATTTAAGATGCATAAAGGATGTAAATAAATAACTTAAATATATATTTGAACTACCAAAAATTACAAGTTTTAGGACCTTAGGAACATATTTAGAGGTGATAAGAGTATCATTGTCACTTAAGGAAAAAATGTTGTAATCTAATTAATTATTATATAACTAACTAAAGATACAACATACCTAATAAATGGAATTCATAAGGCCAACTTTGTATGGCTACTATAACATAGTAACCTTTTAATGACGCTGGGTCATTAATTAGATACTTATTTTTAGTAGATACCTAAGTCATCCCTTTCGAGGTCCTCTTATTGTGTTAGCCGTAATAATTATAAGAATCGAGTTAAATTAGAGTTGCAAAATTTGATTTCCTGCATGTATAAGTCATCTCGATCCCAATTTATGTTGTCTACGTGAAAGGAAAATTTTTGTAATGACGCGAGTCATTACGGAAGAATTTTCTCTCACATAGACAACCTAAGTTAACATAAAAGTGCTTATTTGTACATTGATCTAGTTTTGTACCTTGAATGCAGATTGTAATTAATTTTAAGTCCACTATTTGATCTTAATCTAGATAACTCGAAAGTATGTGATAGGGTGAAAGATGAGTTCCCAATGATGAATTTTCCGTCACGGATCCAAGTATGTTGAACATGTCTTGAAACTTTAGATGAAGTAGTGTAAGATACGATAACATTTTCCGATTTCACCAAGATCTAAAGGTGTAGGATATTGGATGGGATTCAAATGATGGATACCTGTATACACTTAGAAAACATCACTTGATTATAAATTTTTGAAAAAGGAAACCACTAAGTATACTTTGTATACTCACTCATAACAAGTAATATATGAGGGATCGAATCAATCGACCCATACCACCGCACATGGTTTGATGGTTATAGGATGGATTGAATTAGATTTATTTTGGTTTTAAATTCATTTTATTATGAACATGGAAGCATGAGATCTATATATATAATAAAAAATTCACTTAAATTGAAGTATTTGAAAGTGGTTATATAATTGATGTGACTATTATTTCCGATAAGGATGAACTTTGTCAAAAAGAAGAAAAAATAAGTGGTCAAATATGTGTATATATGATCAAAAACATGTAAAAATATGTAAAAATAAAAAAGGAACATGCACCTAATCTATGATGAGTAAAAAGAGATAGAAAGGATCTTGAAGATGTTGTGGAAAAATGAGTTTTTGGGAAATATCATGCCATTTGTGCTAAGTGTGAGTTTTGGGCGATCTCATGCTAGTTTGAAGACATGTAGGGGAGAAAGGTCTAGTTTTATTATCTAACCTTTGACTACTTCCTGAAGTGTAAACACCACTATAGATGGTGTGTAAAAATATGATCGGGTTCGATCCAACATGAAATTAGAAAAGAAGGTGTAATGCATTTGCATGAAAGTCTTTGAAGGAATGTGTGTCATGTAAAAGGCACCGTGTAAAGCGCCAAAAATAGAATTGAAAAGAAAAAAATTGTGTAACTATCCTTGATCACGTGAATCCAAGAAGTGTCGGTGGCACCCAAGTGTTCTTGTTTGGTGTTGGGCCGGTGGTTGTGTTATGCCGAGGACCCAATTCAGATCTAGGTAGTCGTTGAGACTAAAGATTGTCTTGCTGTGAACTATTTTTGTTGAATTGTGACTATAGACCTGTATTGGATGGGGTGACTGATTCACTTGATGATGCCCCCTCATTTGGGGTGCATGCGATGTTTCTCGGATCATGCAACCCAAAGGAGGATTGACCAATGAACTAAGATTGATACCTTGAGGGAGGGGGTGTGTTTGGTAAAAACCAAGACACGTGTAAACAATTTAGCCTGAAACAAGTGTTAGTGCAAACAAGATAAAAACGCATATGAAGACAATATGTAAGCTAGGAAGCAAGAAGAAAATATGCAAGAAGACAATGTAGACCATGAAAATATTGTTACAAACATGGGACATCACTCATGATTTTCATAATACAAACGAGGCCAAAATGGCCATAAGCAAACATTATACACACAAGACAAGGGACAAAGCCCGCAAAATATGGCATACAATGGAAGACAATATCAAGTAATGTAACAAATAACCATGGTGGAAAAGGGTTCCTACGGGAAAAATTTTGCACATGAATCACCGTGATTAACATGTTAGAAAGATAGAAAGTATGTCAAAGTGTGTATAATCCGATATAGTAGTGTGTTATGAAATTGAAACAATAACACCTATGATGAGTACAAAAGTGGATGCCCCAAGATCTGTATGGGATGTAAAAGGTATCGTGCCAACAGCCATACTACGTGTAAGGATTTGTATAGAGTCTACAATCACAAATAGAAAGAAAGTGAATGTGCATGTATATATAGAAAGATAATGACATACAATGTATCTGTCTAGCATGTGTAACAAAGTGTACATGTAAGCATAAGAAAGCAAGAGTAAATGTAACCAAGATATGCAATATGTTGTGGATGAGATGGAATGGAATGAAGTATGAGTGTGATAGGGGAAGCATTCCCCCCGAGTGGATGTGTATGCATGAGATGAGGTTCATTGATAAAATACCCCTCAATAGTCAAGAATGAACCATAGAATAAGAGTGTGTCATCAGGAAATGGTTTGAATGTGTGCACTAGAAAGATGTGATCGAGAAAGCATAGAGAATATAGAGTGAGTGAGTATGATGAGGTTCATTTCATATTGAGACCCTTAGCAGGTTGAGTATGAACCATGAAACTAGAGTGTGTCATAGGGTAATGAGTGCAACATGTAGAATTATAAGCAACAAATATGCATCATGAATTCCTAGAGTTGAGAGTGTGTATGATGTGCAATAAGAGCTATGTAAAAAGAGATGTCATGAATGTATGATGTGAAGTGTATGCAGTGTATGATGTTCATGTATATAGTATGCCCTCAACATTCAAGTGTGAACCAAAGCATGAGAGTACGTCATAGGGTGGTGAGGTGAGAAAAGTCACCTACCAAAGATTAAGTGGGCGTGGAGTGGTGGAAACATGTGAAGTGGAAGTAATGTGAGTGTAAGAGCCAAACTTAATGTCCTGCACGAGATGGTGTTAATGATGGGAGAGGAAATGGTGGGAAGAATAAATTCCAACGGCTTAGGAAGCCAATGTGAAGCATTGCACAATGGATGAAATGGTGAAAGCTGTGGATGAGTGAGATGGATATTGTGCATGAATAATGACCTTAGGTGGTGGGGAATAACTTCTACGAGAAGTACGAGACGGAGACAAGTGAATGAAGCATTAGCATGCTTGCATGGAATTTGAGATATAGACCACTCACAAGAGAGAGAGTAAAAAACAATGATACCCTTGTCCTCTAATTGTTGTAATTTTTCATGAAGGGCATAACAATCATTGTCATGATGGCCATTGATGTGATGAAAGTTACAATAAGGATGATCATGCTAGCGATGCAAGATATGTTGAGGATGATGTTGATTAGAAGGAAAGAGAATTAATTGCTTATCTAGATGAACACATAGCACATCATGAGGCCTATCGAACGTGAGAAATGCAATGGTTCTCGAGGAGGAGGTGGCAAAGACTTAGGTAGAGAATGACACGGTGGTGGAGATGGAATAAGATTATGTGGAGGAGGATATGGAATATGATTTCAAGGTGGAGGAGATGGAGACCTTGGATGACGCTTAATAGATGGAAGAGGTGAAGAAGTAGAAGGCATATCTATAACATGTGTAGAAATTCAATTTTATTTAGATCAATGAACTTATAACATAAGAGTGTAAATGATTCACATGTCATATGTTAAGCATTATTTTTACAGAATCAACCCATGAATAAATATAAATTGATTTTCTAAATCAAAGGGTTGAAACACGAGATGATGCATGCAAGAATTAAAGCCTAGAATGTAATAAAGAATGGGTTATTTATTTCCTTTTACGTAAGCCAAGTAGACAATCATGGTGACTTGTTGGAGAGAAAATTATTGGGTGGACAAACTTGTGGATTTCTTACCAATGCTTTGGGAATATAAGTCCCTCTACTTAATTGGGTATGTAGCCGACGTATATGTATGCGTGAGAAAATGTGGATTTCTATGGTGGCCTTTTCGACCTGGGATCCAACAAGGGCACTCCACTGACCCTACGGAAAAGCTAACAATCTCTTGCTAGGGAAGACTTTGTCTAAAGAGTTGGGAAAGGAGTGAGAAAAGAGGTAGGAAAACTAATGTTGCGGGTAGAAAATCAGATTCCTACACAAACAATAGTTAGAAAATTCAACACATGCATTTATGGGAAGAAACAGCTCTACGAATAACAATAGGACCAAATAGAATTCATTGATCACCAAGTATCAAGAAACCCCTTAGTCAAAGAAAGCTATAAACTCTTTCTTCTTGTATTTATTTCTCAAATCAAAGTTGTACATAATGTGAGAATGGAAGAAATTTGAGAGTGGAGGAAAGTAAAATAAAAGTGGCCATCTCCTTTTCTTTCTCTAGGTACAATGCACTCTTGTGTTTACAAGATCAATCTCCAACCCTTTGAAATGGGAATGACTTTACAATTTATAGAATAGAACGGACTTCTCGTATTCCTCATGACCCTCCATATGCCTTATATTTAACTTCGGACTATTTTTATTCCTATCAAATATTTAAGTCCCTTTTATAAAATCAAGGTGACTTAAATTTACATTATGTTTCTAAAGTCACTTATAAGTGACGTAAAGGCATATCAAAAATTGCAAAGCCCAATGAAGAATTAGAACATTTGAAAGTGAGATAAATTTGGGGGAAGAGGAGAGAGAAAGATAGAGAGAAGAAGAAGAGGAGATATCATTCCCGATGAAGTTTGATGATCCTTGTTGATGGGAAGCTCTGGTGCGACAAAGTTCTGAATGTCCCATTGTGCCAAACCTCCCTTACCTCAAGGCCACTTCTTGGGGTGACTTACTATTTTTAGTAAGCACCCATATAAGAGACTTACTATTTTTAGTAAGTGGTCATTTTGTTTCTATTTTCTACTCTGAACACTCATTCTGGCTTCCTCGTGATCTTCAATGCCCATCGCCTTTGTCTCAACTACTTTTGATGATGACTTTCCAAGCATAGCAAGTCTGTATAGGAAAACTTGCTATTTTTAGAAAGTGTGCTTTCAGTGCTCAATTTGTAATGAACATAATTTTTTAGACTTGTCTTGTCATTACGATCACACCCTCTAAATTTCACATAGTTTTTCTCACTAGAATGTCTGGAAATAAATTTTGAAATTTTCACCTGGCAATGGCTTTGGGCACAGAGCTACCATGACGGCCATTAATGGAGCTTAAAATTTACAGGTCTGGTTTTTGTCTCCATTTGTAATGAAAACAACTCCATTGTGATAGGTTTTTCATTTGGAGCTCGTGTGTAATTTTTTTCTTGTTTCCATTGCCAGAATCATGGGAAATCTAACGAATGTGAGCCAGTGCATGAAGTGAGGATTTTGTTAGAAAAATTAATTATAGACACCATTTGACCTCTAATTTATTACATTGTGATCATCTTGAAAATTTTGGAATTCTGTAAAAAGACGACATCTCGATCCGCTCTTGTATTTTGCAAGATATGAGGATTTTTCGATCGAGTGGTTTCATAGTTATCCAGTGAAAATGATCCATTTTCTCTTCATTCTTCGTCATTCCACTCCATTTTTCTCCTAGGCATACATATTTTCTACATATTAATGGTGTGGAGAGTTTTTTTATCATGATGAAGCTGGTTCGGATCAGCAATGGCGACCGGTGTCTCAGACAAGCAAGAACATGACCATGACATGGAGAGAAGTTGTGAAGGAGAAATGAGGGGAAAGAAATGGCTAAATGTCGGATTTAAATTTTTAAAGAAATGCACATGGAGGGGCTGGGCACATTTATTTTTCCCTAATGTCCCTGACCTTAGGGATGTGAGGGACATCAATTTCCACTGGTGGTCAAGGTGATGCCATGTGTCCTCGATCCGATGGTAGGGGATTTGTTCAAAAAAATGCACCTAAAATGGTGCAAGTCGGTCACGTGGGTGTCCAAAAGACTCCCCATAGGGGTTGGGTGAATTTTTCCATGTATGATGTCCCTCACCTCAAGGACATAAGGGACATCAGCCTATGGTGATCATGGGCAATGACACATGGCGCTTGATCCAACGATAGGAACGAATGCTCCAAAAATGCACTGGGTTAAAAGTTGGTCACATGGATGTCCAAAAGGCTCCCCATAGGGGGATGGGCACATTTTTCAAGGTATTATGTCCCTCACCTTAGGGACATAAGGGACATCAGTTTCCACAGTGGTCCTGGAGCTAACACGTGGCGCTTGATCCAACGACAAGGAATGGATGCTCCAAAATGCACCTGGGGTTGAACTGTCAAGTCTAGAGGTCATATGAGGGTCCAAGAGGTCACATGGGGGCTGGGAAAATTTTTCAAGGGTTGGTGTACCTGACCTCAGGACGTCTGTGGGATATGAAATCCCGCTGTGTGCTCTTGGTGCTGACACGTGTCCTCCTGAAAAATGACTAAGTCCCTGAAACTGCCTTTGAGAGGGCAACTTAGAAAGAGGATAACTTGAGCTCCTAGTGGAATTTATTGGTGAAATTTTATATTATCCTGACTGGAAATGGAATTTTTAATCCAATGGTTGGGTCTCATGTCTTTATTCATCCATTTGATCCCTAAAAAAGTGGATTTGTGATTTGAGACTCCACTTGTACCTGATAAAATTGCCTGCCAATCCTATGCGCCAAGGTGTTGTGAAAAATATGATTTCATCATCATGTATTTATTTGAATCCTCTTTTCGGAGGTATTTTTTTTTCTTCTAACTCCATCTGGAGCTCCCAAAATCATCTTCTAAATCTGAAAGTGCAATTGTTTTAGGCCTCATACGCCTAGACTTGTGAACCCTAATTTTTTTCTCAAATTGCTCCATGTTTCTCAAAACTTCCCAAAACCTTCCAAAATCATTTCCATGATGTTTTTAATTTCTTCAATTCACCTCCATGTTGAATTTTACCCTTCCATTCCACTCCAAGGGGTTGATCCAGTCCGGGAAGGCCAGTAATAACCCTTCCCAATACTGCCAAAAGATAGTATCTTTTCAAAAATCCCTAAAATCACCTAGGGGAATGAATAGAATTCTCTAAATCACTTAGGGGATGAGATAATATTAGTTATGAGGTCATTCGGATTGGCTAGATAGACCGAGGTGTCTTGGAATGATGGTACTTGAAAAAAATTAACACTTGGTATCGTTGTCGTGCTTCGAAATTGTCAATTTCCATGTTGCACATTTACGAAAAACATGACTATAGGACCATTGTTTAGAATAAAGTTTCAAGAAAATTAATTTCCATGTCATAATATGTACTGATAGATCCAAAAGGTAAATGAGTTTACCATTGAAGAGCTTCACCAACTAGACTATGATAAAAATATTTTAGCAATAATCGATCATTTGAATAGAATGTCATAACTAACTCAAGCAATGCTTGAGATGTAGATATGGATTTCCAGTGCCATCAAAGCATGAAAATGTTGGCATAATGAAATCCTTAGGAAATGTTGAATTTTAAATTTTCTTTGGAATGGGATTTCCATAAAGAGATTTATTATCAATAGATGCATAGTAGGATTTTCTTTCAAGAGTGAGAGATTGGACCTGAGATTTTAATTGTCCAACAACATGCATGAGTGATAAAATATCATGCGAAGGAATCATAGGATATGTGAGAGGTACATTGAGAGGTTACAATTTTCCATTATGAGTGATCATAGGAACATAAGAAGAAGTGGAGGATGAAGATGTAACGAGAACATTAGATGTAGGTGTAGAAGAAGTAAGATGCACTATACTAGAGGAATAGAAGAAACAAACATGAATAGCATCAAAAAGAAGAAATAGGTGGGGATGAACATGGAACATAAAAGAGGAACATCATAATGAATGATATTCAAAGAAGGAAAAGTAGGAGAAATAATAAGAGGAGAAGAATACATAATATCAATAAAAACATCGTGGAGTAACATTAGGAAGAAGTGATAGGATATGAAACAATAGGAGGAGGTGAATCATAATGCATTCTATTACATACAACATCAGAAATAGATGAAATTGGAGTAGAAAATTCAGATTCAACAGTATTAAGAGACATAATATATTCACTAACATGGTCATGATAAAAATAAGATCACACAATATCGTGCGAGTTTCACATGAAAGTATTTCATCGAGTGAGTCTTCAAAATATATAAAATTAGTAGAAGAAATATCGAAACATGTATCATTATAATCATGAGAAGCATTTTCAAAAATATGAGAAACATGAGATACAACTTTACATTCATCCCGATTATTATAAAGAGCCTTAATATCATTGAGATGTATATTTTCATCATGATTTTTAGCTATAAAAGTATCACTATCGATACCAAGCATATAATCAATAATATAATCATGAAGAGTTTTAGTAGAAATATAAGAAGCTGAAGTAGTGCTAGTGCCCATGGAATAACAAGGAGTCAAAACTGAAATGTTTTTAAGGTTATGGAGAAACAACACTACAAAAACAATTAGAAATTTTACGTTCATTGGTAAAAATAATTATTTGAATATTATCATCAACGCAAGGAGTACAATAGAGTGTGGTAAGTTTAGTCTTAGTTGCCTTCATCATAAATAGGGTTAACACTCTCATGGTGCATAAATTTTACTTAAGGAGAAGAAGATATAATTTTCACCATTATGGTTTTAATGCATCTTAGGAAAGGAGTCCTTAAGATACGGGTTCACCAAAATGATTCAATAAAATATGAAATATTTTATTAAAATATGAGTTTAAAATCAGCTACAATGATGTACAATAAGATACAAATGCTAAAACAAATTATATATTTAACTATGAAAGAAAATGACGAGAGATAGCACTTATCTTGATTTTTCCTATCCTCAAGTATATCCGAACCGATGAAAAGGTAGAGTAGGAACTTGGAAATGTTTGATAAAGATTTTGGAACTCATAGAATGACCGAGACATGGGTGATTGGGTGAGGCGAGGCCATCCGGGGGCACTAGAGACCTCTCCTGCAAGCATTAGAGTCTCTACAAAAATCTTGGAATCTAGTTTCTTCAGCTTTCATTAGGAATAACGAAATACTAACCATTAATGTTTTGTTTTGGAGAGAAAAATGATGCAAAAAATAATGGGAGAATCTATTAGAATTTCGTATTCATTGGCCAAAATAATTCTTTGAATATTATCATCAAAACAAGGATCGCAATAGAGAGTGCTAAGTTCACCCAAGTAGCCTCATCAAATAAATGGTTAACACTCTCATGGTGCATAGAGTGCCAAGGAGAAGAAGATATAATTTTCACCATTATGGTTTTAATGGATCCTAGGGCAATGATTTCTTAACATACAAGTTCACAAAATGACTCAATAAAATATGATTTTAGAAACTTCTACAATGATGTACAATAAGATACAAATGCTAAAAAAATATAGATGTAACTATGAAAAGAAAATGAGAGAGATACGGCACTTATCTTTATTTTTATTATCCTAAATTATATTTGAAACTGGATGAAAAGGAAGAGTAGAACTTGAAAATGTTTGATAAATATTTTGGAAACTCATGTAACGATCGAGACATGGGCACCTGTGAAGCGGCGAGGCCACCTCGGGGCGCTATAGACCTCTCCACAAAGCGCCTGAGTCTGCGTGTAAAATCTTAGAATCTAGTTTCTTGAGTTTCATTAGGTTTCACACTTGCTCGTTGATGATTTCATATATGTCATAATTTGTTCACGAACATACCTATAAATATGTAACATAAATAACTTCTTCTTAGTAAAACCCCCAAACTACATCAAATCCTAAAAAGGAAAGATGTAAAATGGGAGGTCGATTGTCTCGATTATCAACAAAGTGAACTTACGACTAAACACCGCAATACATTGGCCATGGACCTTATGTAGTTCTCTATGTGTGTGTGTGTGTGTGTGTGGAATTTTTTTCCTAAGTGTCTCTTTTTGTGTTAGTCACATGTGATAATAAGTAATAGCTAAATGTAGAAAATGTAGATAGATGTACATACGAAAGAAACGAACTTCCTCCTATGTGTTTATCTAGAAATGATAGTTTGTTTTCCTTATGTGAGCAAGATGGATTCTTAAATCTCTTAAAATACTCTTGGATGCAACCTTAGGTGATGATAGATAATTCTTAGTAGTTTGGTCCTTTATTATGATCACATAGCTTTGTATTTATATGATTCCCTTATTTGAATTTCATAATTAACTACTAAAAGTTGATAACTAGCAAAAAGAAAGATGTCCTAAATGGCTGTAAAGGACCCAAAATATGTGAGAAAATTAAAAAGAGGTCAGGGTGGACTCACAAAGGGTATAAGGGCTCCCTGGCGTTGGCATCATGGCTTTGGCATTAATGTCCGTGATGAGAAATACTGAAGTATTTAAAAGACAGAATTGGGAAAGGAGTGTAAGATCAAGAGAGAAAATAGAAGAAAGCAAAGATGGGAAAAAGACAATGGTCAATTAGTAATTTTCTGCTTAGGAATCATACAAATAGTGGTATGTGATTAGGGACTAGAAATATACCCAAATTGAGTGATTTAAGTGTCTATAGGAAAGCACCATTTACATGATCTTCAGCAGAATGAGACATTTATAAAGAATCGATTAAGTAGAATATGAAAGGACACTAGCAGGCCAATTACCCTTAAATGATATCTGAGGACGATCTAAAAAAAGCACATTCTAACCACACCGTGGGATGGGGAGGAGCCTTACATCTCAAAATAAAAATATTCTATCAGAAAATAAGTACACAATCAAAGCCTTATTAAAATTCTCGAGTCTATATCCTTCTCTGAAGACTTCAGTCCCAAGTATACCAAGTTTGGGCCTTAAATTTCTATCGTCCATGGGTAGAGCCATGGATCGAAAGTCCCCAATGAATTTTAAAGAAATACCGTGCCATGCTTTCCAACACACCAATGCATAGAGGGCATTGAATTTATCATCTGGGGACAGCTCCTATCATATTAAAGTCACCACACACCAACCAATAAGATAAAGTAAAGTTATCACCTAACCATTTCCATAAAATCGATCTTTTCTGCATCCATCATTAGGAGCATAAACATTAAGAATACCCTGTAAAATAAAAATCATTAATCACCATAATTATGCACATGGGCCGATTTGAAGGATCTGGCCCGAGGAGGTGATTAAGGCCAATAATTTTGGTAAGCTATGGAAATTCATGCACCACCTTTTCCATCAATACTTCAGTATGGAAATTTGAAAAAGTTCAGCAAGTGACAAATCAACGATTTTCAAGCAAGAAACTAGAAATTTTAATTTCTATAAATAAATAATATCATGTTTGTTTAAATTTTGGAATGCTAAATGGACAAAGTATTTGTTAGGGATCTCGTAAGACCCCAAAAATTCCAGAGATGAAATTCATGTGAAAAATCACATATCTAATTCTACTGTGTCAGAATACCATCCCTTAGGTCAAGAATGGAAAAATTGTTAGAAAACAAGATTTGTTTTGAATTAAAAATCTCAACTTGAATGGAGCGGTTGTCGGGCCCCATTTTCTCCGCGCTGCCAGGACACCCTCTCATGGTGGACTATGAAAGTATTTCCCAAGAAGAGAAGTCACAAAATCTCCCAAGTATTGTTTGAACTTTATGGAAGAACCTAGCTCTGTGAGAGGGTTTAGAAGGAGTGGAAACCTGGAGTGGGGTGGCTCGAGCTTGAAATCATCCTTTGGACATGAGGAGGGGAATGAGAGAGGGTAGATAAACCATGAGAATGGGTTCTTTTATCCAACTCCCCCAAAATTAAATTCAAGGAATTTATTCATACATTCAAAGTGGGGACCCACTATAAGGAGGAAATAAAATCTATCTAAGGCACTTCTAAAACACCTCCATACATCTTTTTGCATTTGAAAATCTAAATATTCGTACATGAAGGAAGAGGTAAGATCTCTAAAGAATAGCTCACATCTGTGAGAGATATCGGAGTGAGATAATGAGGAGTCAAAAATAATCCAAGCTTTTAGCTCTTTCATGGTCGAGTTGTTTTAGGTTGAAACCTAGATACTTTCCAGAGACCCAAGGCTGGGGTAAGTGTGGACAAGGAAATAAAAACCAAGATATATAGAATTCCAATCAAGTTGTTTCAGTAAGAGGTCAATCCTGTAGATAGGTAGTGAGCTAGTAGACATGGTGTCGAGCCATTCCTTTGATAGGCTAAGCTATCCCTATTCATATTAAACCGCAAGCAGCCTCCCATGAAGCCATACTAGGCTCCAATTAAGGTTTGAGGCATTGGCCACCGAGTTGAACAACTCGAGCCAAGCCATATTCCTCGTTGTAGGGCAACACGCTAATCATGATCGAAGTTTTTCCTCTTGAAGGCTATCGAGTTAATTAAAGGAAAGGGTGCATTAGTTAGTCCAAAGGGCATAACCAACCATTAAAAGAGACCTTCCCATGACTTAAATGAAATATTCCAAACATCATTGGGATCGATGGGGATCCGTGATATCCCGACTTGAGATCAATTTTTTGGTGAATAATTTTAATGCACTACTGATTTGGTGCGCTGAAGTCATTAATCCCCGGGAAGATGGTAGCGATTCTTCATACTAATTTTTTTTTCAAGGTCCGATATAGGTCATTATACAATCTCCATGTTCCATCCTTATTGGTTCTAAGACAATTGGACTTCCACATGGTGAAGAGATTCGACCTAATATGTCCCTTTGAATCAATTATCGAGTTTCCTCTCGATCTCCTCATTTACAAGGATCGACTTCACGATACATAAAGGCTGGATAAGGGATGATGCTCTGGGACCAAATCAATAACATGTTTTACCTAGCGAAGTATCACTCCTTTAGGTGACTAAAATAGACCATAATACCAGCCATGATTTGGTCCATCTACTTTTTTGCGAAACAGATTAATGTAATGCTTCAAGGTGGTTGCAAATAAATATCTTTTCGAAGGTTCGGTTTAATCATCGATGATAAAATCCTTGGCTTTCCACCAACTTCTTATAATCGCTTCGGGTACTAATGAGGAGACATACTTGGGGGTGACATTCGGGTATGTAACGATAATGCTAACTTCTAATGGTAATGGTGACCCTTCAAGGCACGACTATAGATTTCATGCCTTTATCCCACACGAATGGTCATTGGCCTAGAGCACATCATCAACAACATCTAATGGAGCAACATCACACATGAATTTATCATGGGAAGGGTTTGATCAGACATATTAAGGAGACATTTTTGTGTGACATATGGAGATATCTTCTTTGGTTTTAACCACCCAATACCTTTGGCATTGTGTGTGGATGTAACTCTACAGAAGGTTTAGGATTTTCACAACATCGTGAGAAATTAAATCTCTTTTCGACTTCCACTA
>CM031235.1:281518576-281603935 GCA_018340775.1 Taxus wallichiana var. yunnanensis
CGTGATCTTAAATCTTAGTTTCGTGAGCAATTTGGATACCTCATGATTTGTTTTGGCAAAGTGATGAAAATAATCGGTATGATGAACAGATTAACTTACCCCACTCCTAACTCCACGCAACTAGTAAGATGCGAGGCTCATCACCAAGAGCGAAGGGCGCAAGTTATGGAATATGGTGAAGTGATAGTGATGAAAGACAGGCACGAAGCTTTGGTGGAACCAAATGAAAACTACAAGCTTATTCTACCCGAATGAATTCATAGTTTTGGATGCAACTTGCTTTACGGGTTTATCCGACTTAGACCCGTAGTGGCCACATAGTAGAAAAAATCTGGTTTTAGGATTTTTAACTCTCTTGGAATTTTTTGAACATCGATTCATTCGTTATTGACTCAAAGTTTGAATTGATTGTTTATGACCTTTTAACATTTACTTTGTTTAGAGGACCCCTACACTTTGCCCCATGCTACCTGTAAGAAGCATGGGTTTATCACCGTGGGCAAGGCATAGGTGAGTAAGGGCATTTCCATCCTTTCCCAACCCTACATCACTAGTAGGAGACCTTGAGCTCATCACCAAGGTTGGTGGGGCAAGGAAATGTGTAAAAATAAAATTTTTACTGTTTAATCACTTCTTGACTTGTCTATTTGAGTAAAATGTCGGTATATGCTTATTTTCCAAAGAGATGTGTATATGGGATAGATGTGACACCATGAAAGCTTAGAACGAGACCATGTGGCAAGACACCTATCCTAAGAAGAAATCAAAGCGAGAACGAACTTGCAGATCTTGGTATGGTTACCGTTAGGACTTCGTCATGTCTGATTTATTTGATAAAAGATTCTGAGTTGATTGATGATATCGAAGACGGAGAAGTATGATTAAAGAGCTTTATGCCAAAAACATCACGAGTTTGTAATGAATTGCTTTGAGGATAGATTCCTTGATCACAATTTATGTAAGAAACAAGTGGACAAAATGATCTAAATCTATATGAAGATGCAATGTAGATAGTTATATAGGTAGCGTTAGGCTACAACTTACAGCGTAAAACGCTTGAGGTGGAAGAGAATTGATTGTTTCACCAAACTCCTCACCTTAGCGTGCATAAGAGGTATGCACCATTTCCGTAGTCCTTTGTGACTCGATGCAGGCCCAACCATTTGGGCCGGAATTTCCTTCCTTCGCCGGTCTTCTTGTCGATCCGGCTGTCTAACCTTAGAACTAGGTCACCTTCGTATATGTCACGTTCATAGACCTTCTTGTTGTACTGCCGGCACATCCGGTCGGCATAGACTCTATGTCGTTGTTCAGCGTCTAACCTAGCTTCATCCAGGACTTTCTAATTGAGAAAGACATGCTTCTCTGTAAGCGTCCTCATCCAGAATCCCTTGTAGCGAAATGCGGAGACTGGGGTATTTCAACTTCGAGTGGGAGAACTGCTTCTGACCCAAATACCAGTGAGAAAGGAGTTGCTCCTGTCGGAGTTCTTATTGAGGTTCGATGGGCCCACAAGGCCGGATATAACTTTAAATGCCAATCCCGCTTGTTTTCTTTCACTGTTTTAAGGAGAATGGCTTTCAGTGTTTTGTTTGTTGCTTCAGCCTGCCCATTGGCTTGGGGATAGTATAAGAAGCCGTATGATGGCTGATTTTAAATTTGTTGCATAGCTCACGAACTTCTTCATTCTTGAAAGAAGTTCCATTATCTGAGATAATGATTTGCGGGATACCGTACCTGCAAATGATTTGGTTCAAAATGAACTTAGCGATTACAGAACCAGGTACAGTTGTAAGAGGCATGGCCTCTACCCATTTAGTGAAATATTCGGTGGCGTGATTATAAAATTGTGGCCGTCAGACGAGGAGAGAACTTCCCTATCAAGTCCGAGGCCCCATGTAGAAAAGGGCCATGGAGTAGCGATTGGTTGCAAAGCTTGTGCCGGCATATGGATCTCATGAGAGAACTCCTGACATTTATGACACCTGCGTACAAACTCTATTGTGTCATGTTCTAGAGTGGGCCAGAAATAGCCCATTCGATGTATTTTAGACGGTGGCATGGCCACCGAGTGGCCTCCACATATCTGCTATGGGATTCATGGAGAATCCTCTTGGACTCTTCTGTGTCAACACACCTTAAGAGCATTCCATCGAATGCTTTCCGATAGAGCACCTGCTCTATAATGACGTATTTAGCTACGATAATGCGTAACCGCCTTCTTTGTTGAGGTGTAGCTCCTTCTAGGTACCTATGGTCCATGATATAACTAATGATATCAGCATACCAAGGGCACTCAGATATAGCAAGTCGGGTTTCGACGTAGTATACGCATTCATCTGGAAAGTCTAAGTCTACTAAGTCGCCTCCATCTAGCGGGTTATCAGCTAACCAATCCGTGATGATTTTCCCTTTAACTGACTTTTGGTTTACAAAAGTTAATTCGAACTCTCCCATTAAGGTTATAAAACGTCCAGCTTTTTTGGACAAGGACCCTTGTGTGAGAAAAGTCCGTAAATGGTCCGTCTTTACTATGACCACCGGTCTCTTGATTTAGCATGTAGTGTCTTAGGCATTTAGTAGCAAAGACTATGGAAAGACATTCTCGCTCTGCTTGTGTATAGCGCGTTTCATAGTCGAGCAATGTTCGGCTAATGAAATAAATTGCACACTCTCTCTTGTCATCGTCTTCTTGGGCTAGCATGCAAGCTAACGAAACATCGGTAGCCCGTGAGTACAAAATTAAAGGGCGATCTAGCTTTGGTGGCATTAGCGTAGGCGGTGATAGCAGGAAACGCTTGACTGCATCAAAAGCTTCATTGCAATCTTCAGTCCAATCAATGCTATAGTCCTTCTTGAGTAAATTGTTGATTGGATGAACGGCGAAGCTTAGATCCGGGATAAATCTCTGGATTGCACCCAACTTTCCGAGAAATGATCTGATTCCAGATTCATTCGAGGGTGGGACCATTTCGAGGACAGCCCGAATTTTGGCTGGATCAACATCGATCCCTCGTGACGATATGATGTAACCTAGGAGCTTTCCTCCTGTTACACCAAATACGCATTTTTCTGGATTTAGCGTGACTCCGTATTCTATTAGACGTGAAAGAATGATGCGGAGTACTTCGGGATGGTCACAACGCTTCTTGGCCTTAGCCAACAAGTCATCTACGTAGGATTCCACGATTTTATGGATTAAATCGTGAAATATGTATGTCATGGCCCGTTGGTACGTAGCATAGACCGCGTTCTTGAGACCGAATGGCATAACAACGTAGCAATAGGTTCCCAAGGAGTTATAAACGTGGTTTTAGCTTCATCTTGCTCGGATATTTTGATTTGATTGTATCCCGAGAATCCATCCATGAGAGACAAGAGTTCAAAACTCTCTTTGTTGCATCAACAATAACGTCTATGGATGGTAATGGGAAGTTGTCTTTAGGGCAAGCTTTGTTGATATCTCAAAAATCTATGCGGATGCGTATCTTTCCATTCTTCTTGAGAACGGGAACGATGTTGGATACCCATTGGGAGTAGTCAACTGGCTTGATGAATCCGTGTGTCGAAATGATGCCATCCAAAATTCCCGCCACCTGCAAAATGAAAAGAGAACTCAAGTGCAGATAGATACAATAATTTGGAAAATAAACGCTAAAACAATAGGGGAAGAGGACGTACCATTAGTGCGAGGATAGAAACTTACCTCCGTCAGCGCTCCGAACCTGCGAAAAAGCCATTTTAAAACGAAACAGAAGGATATATATATGAAAGTGGGCCCATTTTCCTATTCATTTGCGCGAGTCGATTTGATAGATTTTGAGCTCTGGGGCCCACGGTAACGGTTTCTCACGCGAGTAGCGTCAAAACGTCCACAGCGAGATAGTGATCATGCCTCCACGTGCGGAACGCCACCCCGCGAGATCACAGGTTGGTTTTTCTTCAATTTTGTGCTTTTCCCTCTTCAATTTTAAAATGCTAAATTTGTTGTAATGGGGGGGTCATTTTTGAAAATGTTAGGTTTAAAAGGTCCGTCTAGGGGGGGCGCCTACTGGGTAGGCTTTGTTTTTAGCTAAAACGGTCGTTTTTTCGTTTTTGGACTTTTTAGGGTTAAAAACCCGCGCGGGTTTCGGACCACGACCGCCGCCCAGCCAGGCGCGCGATTATGACCGCCGCCTTGATCGGGGCAGCGGTTCTGAGACCGCCGCCTTTAAGGCGGCGGTTCTGCAAAACCCCCCCGCTGCTCGGGGTGGCGATTTTACCTGAGAATCTGTGAGCTTGTTTTGGAGACTTATACTTATATTTTCTTGCATTTCGTATGTTTTGCGATTCTCCGATATCGTTTAGATACTAACTTACTCTGTTTTGTGTGTTTTTGGGTGTACGCAGGCGAAGGAGGAGTATATTAGATGGAGCCGGGAGAGAGAGTGTGACTGGCTACCCGGGGTATTGGATGCCCTTTCAGCAGATGAGGAGGACACATTGCAGAGGGCCGGCATATTGCGGATATCACGTGTGCCTCACGTTGCTCCGTCTAGTCACATACTCTATGACTTATTCTCATACTGGGATGCAGATCGGAACACTTTCCGATTGCCAGGGGTCCGTGGTGAGTGGACCATTACATTAGAGGATGTCTACCGCATTCTGGGGGTCCCGATCATTGGGAGGAGACTCACACTAGAGACAGCAGGCTCACGGGCACAGATTACACAAAGGTGGGTGACATATATGGGAGATGCAGCTATTTCCACGGGGCCGAAGAAGGGAGTGAGAGTTAGATCCATTCCTTCTTTGCCCATCCCCGTATTTCGACAGGCCATCATGGGGATCCTTGCCTCGAGACTGATCGGGGACAAGGGAGGTGACACTTTGTTATACTGTTGGGCCCCCATCATTGCACAGATAGAGGGGCATGGCCGGATATACGCCTGGGGGGCAGACATCTTGGGGACCACCTATCACGACTTATACAGGGTGGTCCGTTTACAGGGACAGTCTTTGAGTCACCCTACTCTAGTTATGAGTTGGGTGTATGAGCGCTTCATTCCCTATGGCAGAGGCGTGGAGGTGGCAGATCCTGGGGCTGTGAGGGCAGCCAGGTGGTCAGATATGTCGGTGCTTAGAGCACCTCATCAGCCAGTAGCTTCCCTTACTATAGCAGACATGGAGGCCACACCGTACCAGCTTATGGCCGGCGTATGGGGAGAGGAGGCCATGACATTGGTCTCCTGCTCCATCACAGGGCAGCTTATTGACCGTGTGGGACGGGTAGAGGTACATCCTTTCAGCAGAGTTCCTCAGCAGTTCGGCCTCCCATATGTGGGCATGCTTCCTCCAGTAGCACCAGTTTACAGATCAGTTCGGGAGGCTAGAGGGGGGCCTAGAGGCCGTGGTTGGACAGTGGTTACCCCTGGCATTCCTATTGCGGCTTGAGGGGATAGTTCGGGCAAGAGAGGAGAGGCTGGTGCGCCTCGGGCACCTTTACTTGGATTACATGGGGGTCCTGCTCATAGTAGTGATGACCCATAGATATTGACTCGATTCCGAGGAGTCCACGGAGGAGGAGTCGGAGGAGCGGATGGATGAGAGTGATCTGAGTGGCATGACACTTAGGATATCATGCGGGCGGAGAGGCGGAGCGAGCGCGAGAGAGAGAGACTATGGTTTCAGGAGCCACTCTCCGGGGCCATGGTGGAGATGATGAGTCCGTTGCGGGCGTCATGTTGCCCCCAACTACGGGAGCAGCTCCTCGGTCGGCGCGGCATCTGCGGCGGCTCACGGCCTAGTGACCCATCTTGGAGGCTCGGTGATCCGAGTAAGTTATCTTCTCCTCCTTTGCAGTGTTAATTTGATTTAGGACTTGTTTTAACTGCTATCTCTCCTTATATTGGTATCCTGTATATTTTAGCCTCTTGCCTAGTTTTTAATTCGTCTTTCCTCTTTGTTTTGCAGAGGCCCGTTGTGAGTGGCGGGATCTAATCCGTAGGGTATGTACCGATTCTCACGATGATCCCTATGGATAAGACCCATGCGGAGCTATCACAGAGATCTTTGCCGGAGCCCTCGGCGGCCAGCGAGCACACCTGCAAGCGTCTTCGCTCCCATTTGGCATGTGGCCAAGATGGTGTCGACTCTCCGTCGAGTTGGCGAGCTATAGGACAGCCCGGCGCCTTATGAGGAGCCGTTCTCATGGCGAGACCACGACCGCTCCTCGGGACCACGAGAGCCTCCATCCATTCGGGCGCCGGCGTAGCCGATTCTGGCGCGAGGCATGCACCTTCAGCGGGATCGCGTAGGGGTTGAGAGGCCACTTGGCCCCTATGCATCTTTTGTATTATAGATTCTTTTGTGTATTACGGGCTCTTTGAGCGTTTTGACCATGCCTAGTGCATGATGGCATTGTATACAAATATTGATTATTTATATATATGCGCCGATTTTGGATCAAAACTTTGTCACTTGGGTCTTCCCTTTCTGTTTCCAGCTTTTTTGTGTATACTACGATGTATGTTTCATATGCTTTCTAGAATGTATGCAATGGAAAACAGATGATGCAAATGTTTGCTTTCTTTTTGTGTTTCATGATGCTGATACATGATTTTGTAGATATATCGTGATCTTAAATCTTAGTTTCTGTGAGCAATTTGGATACCTCATGATTTGTTTTGGCAAAGTGATGAAAATAATCAGTATGATGAACAGATTAACTTGCCCCACTCCTAACTCCACGCAACTAGTAAGATGCGAGGGCTCATCACCAAGAGCCAAGAAGGGCGCAAGTTATGGAATATGGTGAAGTGATAGTGATGAAAGACAGACGAAGCTTTGGTGGAACCAAATGAAAACTACAAGCTTATTCTACCTGAATGACTTCATAGTTTTGGATGCAACTTGCTTTGCGGTTTATCCAGACTTAGACCCGTAGATGGCCACATAGTAGACAAAATTTGGGTTTTTAGGATTTTTAACTCTCTTGGAATTTTTGAACATCTGATTCATTCGTTATTGACTCAAAGTTTGAATTGATTGTTTATGACCTTTTAACATTTACTTTGTTTAGAGGACCCCCTACACTTTGCCCCATGCTACCTGTAAGAAGCATGGGTTTATCACCGTGGGCAAGGCATAGGTGAGTAAGGGCATTTCCATCCTTTCCCAACCCTACGTCACTAGTAAGAGACGCAAGCTCATCACCGAAGGTTGGTGGGGCAAGGAAATGTGTAAAAATAAAATTTTCTGTTTAATCACTTCTTGACTTGTCTATTTGAGTAAAATGTCAGTATATGCTTATTTTCCAAAGAGATGTGTATATGGGATAGATGTGACACCATGAAGCTTCTAGAACAGACCATAGGCAAGACACCTATCCTAAGAAGAAATCAAAGCGAGAACGAACTTGCAGATCTTGGTATGGTTACCGTTAGGACTTCGTCATGTCTGATTTATTTGATAAAAGATTCTGAGTTGATTGATGATATCGAAGACGGAGAAGTATGATTAAAGAGCTTTATGCCAAAAACATCACGAGTTTGTAATGAATTGCTTTGAGGATAGATTCCTTGATCACAATTTATGTAAGAAACAAGTGGACAAAATGATCTAAATCTATATGAAGATGCAATGTAGATAGTTATATAGGTAGCGTTAGCTGCTTACGCGTAGAAACGCTTGAGGTGGAGAGAATTGACTGTTTCGCCAAACTCCTCACCTTCTAGCGTGCATAAGAGGTATGCACCATTTCCGTAGTCCTTTGTGACTCGGTACGGGCCCAACCATTTGGGCCGAAATTTCCTTCCTTCGCCGGTCTTCTTGTCGATCCGGCTGTCTAACCTTAGAACTAGGTCACCTTCGTATATGTCACGTTCATAGACCTTCTTGTTGTACTGCCGGCACATCCGGTCGGCATAGACTCTATGTCGTTGTTCAGCGTCTAACCTAGCTTCATCCAGACTTTCTAATTGAGAAAGACGTGCTTCTCTGTAAGCGTCCTCATCCAGAATCCCTTGTAGCGAAATGCGGAGGCCCAGGTATTTCAACTTGAGTGGGAGAAGCGCTTCGACCCAAATACCGGTGAGAAAGGAGTTGCTCTGTCGGAGTTCTTATTGAGGTTCGATGGGCCCACAGGCCGGATATAACTTTAAATGCCAATCCCGCTTGTTTTCTTTCACCGTTTTAAGGAGAATGGCTTTCAGTGTTTTGTTTGTTGCTTCAGCCTGCCCATTGGCTTGGGGATAGTACAAGGAAGCCGTATGATGGCTGATTTTAAATTTGTTGCATAGCTCACGAACTTCTTCATTTTTGAAAGAAGTTCCATTATCTGAGATAATGATTTGCGGGATCTAGTACTGCGAAATGATTTGGTTCAAAATGAACTTAGCGATTACAGAACCAGGTACAGTTGTAAGAGGCATGGCCTCTACCCATTTAGTGAAATATTCAGTGGCCGTGATTATAAAATTGTGGCCGTCTGTGGACGAGGGAGAGAACTTCCCTATCAAGTCCAGGCCCCATGTAGAAAAGGGCCATGGAGTAGTGATTGGTTGCAAAGCTTGTGCTTGGCATATGGATCTCATGAGAGAACTCTGACATTTATGACACTGCGTCTGAAACTCTATTGTGTCATGTTCAGAGTGGGCGAGAAATAGCCCATTCGATGTATTTTTTGAGCAGTGGCATGGCCACCAAAGTAGCCTCCACATATACCGCTATGGGATTCATGGAGAATCCTCTTGGACTCTTACGTGTCAACACACCTTAAGAGCATTCCATCGAATGCTTTCCGATAGAAACACCTGCTCTATAATGGCGTGTTTAGCTACGATAATGTGTAACCGCCTTCTTTGTTGAGGTGTAGCTCCTTCTGGGTACCTATGGTCCATGATATAACTAATGATATCAGCGTACCAAGGGCACTCAGATATAGCAGGTCGGGTTTCGACGTAGTATACGCATTCATCTGGAAAGTCTAAGTCTACTAAGTCGCCTCCATCTAGCGGGTTATCAGGCTAACCAATCTGCGATGATTTTCCCTTTAACTGACTTTTGGTTTACAAAAGTTAATTCGAACTCTCCCATTAAGGTTATAAAACGTCCGACTTTTTGGACAAGGACCCTTGTGTGAGAAAAGTCCGTAAATGGTCCGTCTTTACTATGACCCTTGTCTCTTGATTTAGCATGTAGTGTCTTAGGCATTTAGTAGCAAAGACTATGGCAAGACATTCTCGCTCTGCTTGTGTATAGCGCGTTTCGTAGTCGAGCAATGTTCGGCTAATGAAATAAATCACACGCTCTCTCTTGTCATCGTCTTCTTGGGCTAGCATGCAAGCTAACGAAACATCGGTAGCCCGTGAGTACAAAATTAAAGGGCGATCTAGCTTTGGTGGCATTAGCGTAGGCGGTGATAGCAGGAAACGCTTGACTGCATCAAAAGCTTCATTGCAATCTTCAGTCCAATCAATGCTATAGTCCTTCTTGAGTAAATTGTTGATTGGATGAACGGCGAAGCTTAGATCCGGGATAAATCTCCGGATTGCACCCGACTTTCCGAAATGATCGATTCCAGATTCATTCGAGGGTGGGACCATTTCGAGGACAGCCCGAATTTTGGCTGGATCAACATCGATCCCTCGTGACGATATGATGTAACCTAGGAGCTTTCCTCCTGTTACACCAAATACGCATTTTTCTGGATTTAGCGTGACTCCGTATTCTATTAGACGTGAAAGAATGATGCGGAGTACTTCGGGATGGTCACGACGCTTCTTGGCCTTAGCCAACAAGTCATCTACGTAGGATTCCACGATTTTATGGATTAAATCGTGAAATATGTATGTCATGGCCCGTTGGTACGTAGCACCGGCGTTCTTGAGACCGAATGGCATAACAGCGTAGCAATAGGTTCCCCAAGGAGTTATAAACGTGGTTTTAGCTTGATCTTGCTCGGATATTTTGATTTGATTGTATCCCGAGAATCCATCCATGAGAGACAAGAGTTCAAAACCTGTTGTTGCATCAACAATAACGTCTATGGATGGTAATGGGAAGTCGTCCTTAGGGCAAGCTTTGTTGATATCTCGAAAATCTATGCAGATGCGTATCTTTCCATTCTTCTTGAGAACGGGAACGATGTTGGATACCCATTGGGAGTAGTCAACTGGCTTGATGAATCCTACCTGAAGGAGTTTTATTACCTCCTCTTTTACCATGAGGGCTACTTTGGGCTTCATGGGTCTTGATTTTGTTTAATTGGCTTTGCATCGATCTAGTGACGAGGTTGTGTCGCATGATGTGGGGTGCGACTCCTGTCATCTCTTTGTAATTAAATGCAAATGCCTTTTGATGTTCTTTGAGAACCTGAGTATGTATTTCCACTTCCTCTGGGGTTAACGAAGAACCTAGCTTTAAAATTCTTGGTTCATCTTCCGTTCCGATATTGACATCGATTGTTTCTTCAATTAAAGAGGCATTACCCTCTTCGAACTCGGGTGGTCTTTGGAGGTAGATCTATATCATCCCCGTTTTCCACCGCGTATATATTAGGTTCTTTTTGTGAGGGAAGATTCATTACGGGATTTCCGAAGTAGGAAGATGAATGCGGGATCAGAGATAAATCTAGCGTGTGATAGGAGAGATGTAGTGCTGCATAGGCATTTAAGTAATCCAAAGTAGCCGCATCGTTTCCAACATGGTCTAGGACGGTAGATTCACTTCCGTTTGAAAGAGGATCTATCATTGTTTTTATCAATGGTTCGTTTCGAATGGATATTGTGAAGTGAGTGTCTTCTAGCTCATTGTTTGGAGTAAAACGTGATGCTGAGGTTGCTATTGAATCGGCGAGAAGATTTTTTTCTCGCGGGATTGCTTCAATGGATATGAAGTTGAACGCCTTGCTTAAATCTAATACAGCGTTTTTGTAAAGTTGCAAGTGTTCGGCTTTAGTTTCATATACCTCTGAAACTTGGTTTGCCACTAATTGCGAGTCTCCTAAAACTCTGATATTATCAATACCAATTCTTTTGGCTAAGGTAAGGCCAAGGAGGAGGGCTTCGTACTCAGCGCTGTTGTTTGTGCATTCAAAGTTTAATTTAAAAGAAAATGGGAGGACCTTCTCTTCGGGTGAGGTAAGAATTATACCTGCCCCCGCTCCATAACGGCATTTAGCTCCATCGAAATGGAGAGTCCAATACTTAGCCGGGAGTATGGATGTAGGTGTATCTGCTGTGTTTGCACACTCTACTTCTACCATACAGAGATCTTCTGCTGGCAAGGAACCAACACCTAGGGAAAATCCGATACCTACTGAATCGAATGGTAAGAACATTGGTGAATCTTGTTCTATCAACTCAACGATCTTCGCAGTAGTCCCTAATGATACTATTTCTTTAGTTTTGCCTTTAGGGGTTGGAATTGTTTGGGCTATGTTGGTAGTTTCAAGATCCGTCGTAGGTATCAACTTTTCCTCTGGCTTTGGGTCAGAGGGTTTGTTAAGTTGGTTTGTTGGAAGTTCGAATTCTGAGTGTATACCTGGTCTTTTCTTTAAATCAGCTAGGTGTACGTCAAACGGCTTTGGATCACCTTTGGCTACAAATACCTTTCCCAGATGCAGGAATCTTACTTCTTGAAATAGCGTGGAAGGGATTGCCTTCATTCGATGTATCCAGGGCCGGCCGAGGATCATATTATAGTTAGTTTCCCGATCTATAATATAAAACTCAGTCAGGATTGTTTTAGGTCCTAAGGTGACCGGTAGTATTATAGTTCCTATCGATGTGGCTTTAAGGCTATCGTAGCCTCTCAAGGTATTTCGTGTAGTAGAACAGTTTGTTTCTCCATATCCCAATTTTTGGAGAAAAGAGAAAGGGACTATGTTAACCGCAGCTCCATCGTCAACCATTGCCCGTTTTACATAGTTATTATAAACTTGTACTTGCAAGTGTAGGGCTGGATCACCTCGGCGTGCGATCTCAGCATCTGTAGGCATTTTACTTATTTCGAATATGAATTCAACATCCCTATCTGCCTGTCCCGGAGGATAAACATCAAAGTCTATATGATTTACTTGTGCTTCTGGTGGTGGAGTGATACTAATTAAATGACCCAAACCTAACGCCTCTAAAAGAGCAGCCACAGTGAGCGGGGAATTCTTTAGTAAATCAAGGAATGAAATATGCGAGAAGGTTTTGTTAGATCATTAATTAGATCATAAGCACCCATAGGTTTTGCTACGGTTTCTTTGGATGTTATCTGTTTCCGGCAGGTGGCTTGGACTTGGTTGAGAGAAATACTCTCGTGTTCTCGTAATTGCTTCAACGGGTAATTCGGAGTCTAACTCTACTAATCCAACTACCTTAGGTCGTGGTTGACTTCCTAGTTGTGGCGCGACTAACGGATTTAGCGAGGTTGAGGCCTCGTGATCGTTGTTTCCTGTTATTGCACCTTTGTTTGTTCCAGTTGGTTTCAACCTATCGCTATCATGATTTGGGAGTGGATCATTAAAGATCTTGAGAGGGGCATTCTGAGGGGAAACTGCCCCTGCGAAGGTACTTGCCGTTGGTGACGTAGGATCTGCTAAGAACATATCCATAAAAAATTGTTTTTGTTCATTTGGCAAGCGTTGCATGAATTTGTTGTAATCACGACACGTTCTAGTGTCATGACCCCGAATTTTATGGAAACCACAATAAGAATTGGGGTTGTAATTCCCGTTTTGTTGGTTTGGTGTGTATTGTGGCCTAAAATTCCGATCAAACTGTTGCCTATTAGGACTAAAGTTTTGTTGTTTCTGGTTTTGACTTTGGTTTTGATAACCAAAGGAGTTTTGGCTTGGTCCTTGTATGGGATTTCACCGTTGTTGTTGTTGTGGATTATTAAAATCCACCGTATTGATCGTCGGGGTAAAATTGTTGTTTCTTTGGTTGTTTGTTTGTGACGGAGTATTAACGACATTTACCCTCTTGGGCTGGTCAGTTACCCCATCTGTTGTTACCCCACGATTTTTGTTAAGGATTTTGGGTCCTTGATTGACGCTTGTGGTGGTTGTAGTATTTTGAGTAGAGGTGATTAACCTCCCATTTGCTCCATACGTCTTACGGCCACTATCTATTGCTGCTTGATCAATTCGCAGAGCGCTCTCAAGTACCTCGTCATAAGTCCTTAGTGGGAACTTCTGGACTTCTTCCTTCACTTCCCTGCTAAGAGAATGAAGGAATAAATCGCATAGCTCCATCTGATCCATGTTTGGAGCACTTGCCGAGGAATAAAGGACTGTGCGCCACCTTTGGATGAAATGGGTGACAGACTCGTTATGTTCTTGCTTGATGTGCAAGAACTCCCTGATTCCTGTCCTTAATAGTTTGTTCATGTCGAAGGCTTTGATGAACTCAGACACGAGTTGTTTGAATGAATGTATGGAAGCTTCGGGTATTCTGTAATACCAATCGAGGGCAATGCCTTCCAGCGTTTTGGGGAATATTTTAGCAACAACCCCATCCCATGGGAGTAGTTCACGAATGGCTGTAGCGTAAGCTTTGATATGCGCATTCGGATCTCCTTCTCCTTTGTATTTGGGCAAATCGGGAAGAGGCCTTGGAAGCATAACGCTTCGTATGGCGAAATCTAAGGGCTCCTTTAAATATTCTGAATAAGTCCCTATCGCATACGTCTCAACCATTGATGGTGCCTGTTGAGGAGGCGGTGGCGGAACGGGTTGTTGATATGGCGTAATGTACGCATTAGCAGGGGCATAAGGCAATCCCTGTATTTGAGTAAACACGCCGGGGGATGAGTACATATCCCCTTGTGGTGATTTGGAGTACATGTTTAAGTACGAAGGTGTATTATCCGAGAATGGATTGCTCTGTACTGGACCAGGAGGAACAGTGCTAGCGATAGTGGGTCTAGTTGGCACTTGTTGTGAATATTGAGGAGTCATACCTAACGTGCCTACTCCTGTGAGGAGATCTACTTGGCTAGGATGGTGCGGAGGATTGGAACTCCCTGTTTGTATGAATCTCGAATTTTGACTTTGCTTGGGCAAGTTCTAATCCTCTAACCTTTTCTATTAGAGTTGAAATGACTTCGTTCGGTGAAGCCACGATATCGTGCCTTGGTGGCGTTTGTTGTATAACATGGCTTTGCGGAGGTGTGTGATATCCTGCTATGGCCGATCACTATCTACCAAGCATCTCGAGAGTATTTTCCATACGTGATGGCATAGGGGAATTTTCTTGAGGAGAGAACTCGGGTTTGTATCTGCGAGTTCCTACGGGTGGGTACATGCCTTGAGAGCGTTGTTCACTCCTAGGATAACGTATTGAGTACTCGTCATCTAGAACCCGAGTATGGATCGATTGTCTACTAATAGGCGGTGCAGAGTAATACTGAGGAGATGAAGCGAGACTCTCCGATTAATGTCATATTGTTCGAGCACAGAAGGCTCTGTTTGTGTTGAGCAAGTTGCTCCAACCCCTCTTTTGGAAGGACGAGTTATATCTAGTCCTTGGTGTTTGTGTTGACAACTGATTAGTTGAATAGTTGTCGCCCCACATTGAGAGTGAGGGTGATGATTGCCTATTCTATTGGGCGTAGTATGCCTCAAGACCCAAGAGGGGTCTGCCGTATGCATCGAATCCCGACATATTCGGGGGGTATATGAATACCCGCAGAATAATGGGAAGGAGCGAAGGTGATTTGGAGAAGATGAAACTTCTCAAAGAGAAGGTGAAAGAATTGTTTGTTTCACGTCGGGTTCACCAATTTTGTACGTTGGAAAAGTGACAGGCGAGCTTGAGAATCAACAAGTAACTCTTCTGCGTACCCGACCTCCCGAGGTCGTGCCGAGACAGCCGGTGTGGGTAGAATGTGCAGGAAAACTAGTTAGGCAGTCTAATGTCTTCGACACGCACTAATGGTATTTGCGAATCTAAGGCAAAGAAGGCCCTTCTAACTTGGACTGGTGTGATAGATCGATCAGCGAGGATGACTGCTCGAAGGCTCCAATCAATATCGAGCTCTGGCGTGATTCGATCTATGGGTTGTGGGATGCGTGGAAAATGACCCGGGATGGTTTCGTGTATTTCTCCTGATAGGGTCATATGGTGAATATAGTCAACTCTATGGACGATTCTCTGGCCTAGTCCAAAATTCTCTAGCTTCGTTGGCTTATTGTGTCTAGTAGGGATAACTGTTGAATGATGAGAGGTGGAATCGGAGTAGACTGAAATACTAATTTACGTAGGCCAGTGTCTATGTCTAATTCTCTTATGGATTCGTTAGGCTGTGGGATCTGTGGATCACAACCATAGACTCTTGGTTGTTGCGGTCCCGTTATGGTCATACGGGAGATCAAGTTCTGATTCCTAGTATCCAGTAGTCGTAAGCTTTTTCAGCTTCTATGTTTAGAACCAACAGTTGTGCGATCTTCTCAGAATACCTTACAGGCGTTATCGCAACTTGGATTCTTAAGCTGGTATCTATATCTACTAGGGTGTCTCCAGCATCTGGCTGTGGAACTAAAGGATCACACCCGAATGTTTGTTCTCTTTCGAGCCCTTCTACAGTCATGTGGGTATTTTCTAGGGTAATCTGTAGTTTGGCTGATTTGACCAAAATAGATATGCTTGGTCGTCTTCGATGTTTAACCCTCTCAACTGTGTCCTGATCTGTTGGAAGTCTGTTGTTGTTTGGAAGACTTGTATCCTAAGGTTTTGGTCAATATCGATTATTACCACTACGGTATTGGGCAGGCACAATTGGCTCGAAAATGTATTCCTGGGCTCCTAGGTCCCGTAATTGTCATGTGAAAGCGAATGAAACAAACTATAATAAAGTAAAATCTAAGTGCACTTCTAGCATATATAATTTCTTTTTGTATTTTCTGGCAATTTATAAGAAAGCAGCTATTTAAAAATATTTAGAATTGACAACTAAACTAACAACGTAAAACAAACAAAATAGCCGAGTGTAGCTATTTGTCTGTGCGATTTCGTATATCTATTCTAAACAACGAAATAACTAATCTATCTGCAAGATTCTCGATCCTACCTCAGAAGTGAGGAATGAATCATAGTTTCTCAGAAACTATCAATCCCCACAACCTCCCTGGCAATATCGAGAATGGAAATAACTGAAATAAAGTGATTAACTACTTTATTTGATAAGTTCTAACTAAAACTTTGAAAGATGGAACCTGGATTTCGCAGAACAGTGGCGAATCCGACGGTGTGTGTGTTCTTGTCCCCTCAGTATGATCTCTTCGTTCTTTGTGCTCACGTGAATCCAGAAAAGCGTGGAATGCTTGCATCAACAGGAATAGATATTTGGATCAATGGACAGCCTTCAGAATGCAGACAAAATAGAATGCGGATAGGAGAGGGATAGCGCAAGAGTACAGAGCTTGGCCTATGCAATTCCTAGCGGGGTCTACTGCAAATCATGCAACAAAAGCATCCAGAACCTGAAACTAGTCTGTATGAAGAGCAAAACCTGCAACTTTAATGGCTGCCTAGACTATTCTACTCCAAAACAATAATACTGTTTGCACAAGTTGGATCTGTGGCTTACCAACAGCAACACAAAGCTAAAACAAACCTGCAACAAACTATGCTACCAATCCTAAGCAAACTAAAAGGACCACAACACTGAAAACATGAAAGTTGGAGTGAAAATGGTGGCCCAAATAATGTTTGCACTTGCACAAGTTGGATATGTGGCTTACCAGCTGCAACACAATACTAACCAAAGCACTCAATGAGAAAACTAAGAATCCTAAGCAAAGGAAAACTAAAACTGCTGTAACAAGAAATTCAAAAGCAAACTTTGGAGCAAAATTCAGAGGCCATTTGCATGTGCACAAACCATGCATTTATAGGAATCCAAACATCCAAAAATCAAATCCAAACTGAACTCCTAAACATTAAACAAAAGAAAAACACTATTCCAGGGGACCAAAAACATTAATGCATGCTCAAGTCGGCAAGAAAAGCTGGTGAGTCGTGATATTTCACGCGGGTCGCGTCAAAAGAGCGTTCTGGAAAATGCGCACAGGACCGCCGCGCCCTTGGGCGGCGGTTTAAATCACTTGAAGACCAAAAGCCAAGAAAAGAGGGAAAATAGGGAAAACAAAGCACGCGGGGCTAAGCGGGGCATGCGGGATGTTAACGCATATCTGTAAAGCTTCTCTGGATCCCGAGCACCTTGCGAAGAGACCTGTATCATCATTGGGGCACTTATTACACCGTTCCGCAGTACAGTACCTTACAATTTTGGGTACGTACAGTTCCTCATCCTTGAATTGGGTTTGAAATACTAAGGAAACAATGATTTATGGAAAGGAAGAAGTTCGTCACCCATGCGGTCCAGTTCCATAGGGACAAAAGTTCCCCAAAATCCGATGTCGATTTACTGAAAAGGATTGAAGCGGGTCCTTTGTGTTGCGGAAAAGGTGAAAGTTTCAGTGGCTTGGGTGGCACAAGTTCCATTGGGCCGTAAGTTTCCCGAAATGCCGACTTGTTTGATTTGTAAAGGAATGGAGTGGGCATAATTTATTGTGAAAAATTTGGGTCTCGGCGGCCCGGTGGTCCAAGTACCATGGGGACGTGAGTTCCCCTCAAAGGCGAAATTGCCGCACATTAAGGAGATAGAGTGCAATGTGGATAAGGAAGAAGTTCGAGGCCCAAAAGCACAAGTGTCATAGGGACATGAGTTCCAAAAAACCTGCAATACCCACAATACAAAGGGAAAGTTGTTTAATGCGGATTATAAGAGCCCATGTGGAACACCCCGACCTTGAACTTCAAACGGGCATAACTTTTGACCCAGAGCTCGATTTTGAAAAAAATGGACTTTTCGAAAGCTCTCGACATCCTCTATGACACAAAAATATATTTATTATTTTTAGTAAGGGTAGGTGGGTGAAAATAAAAGAAACATCTCCAGCTCCAAAATTTAAATTTTCAGTCCCGTAAAATGCAAGAAATCCCTGGCAAACTCAAAATAGTTGCTCACACTCAGAGGGTCATAACTTGAGCAATTTTCAACGGATTTTCACAAAATTGGTCTTGTTGGAATTTTGTTTCTAAGCCCAATGCATAGAAATCAAGAAATACATAAATTTATGAAGTTTTGATGGTGATTTTTAAGGAAAATGATCCCAATTCTGTTTGGTTGTTGAAAAGTGGTTGGAGAAGCATTTAATGAGCATGGGAAATCATTCTTTCACTGCTGCAAGTTATGGGACACCTTGAGATTGCTTTTGCAGGTCAATATTCACCAACCACACTCATTTATCATGACTTGCAATTGGTGGAAAAGTGGATTTCACAATTTTCATCCCCTTCTCTCTCTCTTCCCAAATTCTATAAATTGGAGTGTTGGGCTTATTGTAAAAGGAAGATAGTTTGAGTAGCAAAACTCTGCCATTTTGGTTTTATGAAGCCAATGTGCTACATGCATTTATAGTGGCTTCCTTTCTTGGTGATTGAGGCATTTCATTTGTAATAGTTTGGATTGTGCATATTAATGAATCAATAGATTCAAGTTTGTGGATGTATCTTCCCTTGTTGAGTTTGTTGTGTTCTCTTTTCCTCTCTAATGTTATTGCAGATGTTTGTGTCTACTATATACTCTTGCATATACCTATTATTATTGTGTATGCATGGAAATGTGTTGTGAATGTTGTCATTAGATTGTGGAGGACAGTCATCACCATCTCTTATCTACATTTTGCTTCCATTTTCACACATTGAAATTTTTTCATTCCCTTATTTTGGTACATCACCTCTGTAGTGTAGTTTTCCTTCATTTGCAGGTTATTTCTCTCTCCCTACTCCTTTGGAAATTGTAGGATAGAGATAGTTAGTAGCTTCATCTCAGTAGAGTTAGTTTGCACTAGGATTAGGAATAAAAACCAACTTTCTCTGGAGGTTTATCTTAAGTAGCAAGTCCTACAACTTGGAGATAGTACCCATGTTATCAAGTCACACCGTGAGCTCAAGCACACTCACTTGTGCAAATCGGAGGGTGTTGTGATTCGGTGATAACAATTTCCTCTTTGAGTTATCCGTTGTTTTTTGGGAAACTCACTTGCAATGTTAAGGACACCACATTTAAACCTAACAAAACCCTTTTGGTATGGGCGTAAAATAAATAATTGTACCTTGTATAGAACCACTTAACAAGATAAAATGGTCTTCCATGTCTTGAAATTTCATTATTAGTAATTGGAATAATTTCTACCCCTCATGTTAATGTTACTAATCTCAAATTTATAACCCTCTTTATAAGGAAATTTACCAAACAACCTTATAACCTTACTTATCCCTTCAAAAGTGTATTTCTAAAATTTAGCATACTTGGATGAAATTTTTCGCTAATTTAAACTCCTCTAACTTGTCTCTAAACAATATATGATAAGGGGACATGATTTTTAGTGTCTCTTTTTATATGATGGCTTTATACAAAGTGATAAAATTCATAGTTATTTTATTTTCTTCTAAGTAAACTAAGTAGCCCTTGAGCTATTGAAAACCACTATAGTTTACACAAATTAAAATTATTATCAAAGCCGATAAGCATAACGTTTGGATTAGCTTCAATAATGTTCAAATTTTTTTAACCCTCCTTGAGCTCGATGCCCATTTTCATACTATAATCCTTTATTAAGTTTTTTTCGCATTGTAACTTGATTAAATAATTTCACCTTAGAGATACACTTGTAATAATAAACCTCCTCGAATTGATTAAAATGTTCCTAATTAGTCACGTTTATGACACTAAGATTTATGTGTAGAAATCATGGAATCACCCTCTCTCTCTAACCTTATCTTGTGGATCTAGAAGAACATTGATTATGCAAAAATAACAACAATCTCTCTCGAAAAAAATTAAAAATAAAAATAAAATAAAATAAATTAGTGTCGATTTCTCTCTTGGTTGGGCATTATGGTGTACCAATGATGGTGTTGACCATGAAATTACAAGTAATATGGTGCAATAATGGTGAATTCAATGTTTTGTAATCCACAAATATATATATATATAAAAGCACAATTATGTACTTATACCTTATAAACAACAATAAAATCTGTAAATTATATGTAAATGGGAAAACTCGTCGAATATGTAATTGAAAAACCTTGGTTGGCCAACAATGTTATCATTTGTTACCCCTTAAAATCTAAAATTGAGGTGATCATAAACTATTGTTTCAAATGGAATAAGTAATGTTTATTAATCTTAATTATGTGATATTCATATAATATGGATTACACTCTAAATATTTGGTCTTATGTAAGTAACTTAGGCATTGTGTTGTCATTCCTAAGTTCTAGGTGAGAAAGTAATGTGAATAATCGAAGGTTGCAATGGTCTCACAACTTTAATATGCCTTTGGCTACTTGACTCTTAGGAGACTCTTGCGTAAGATTTCCTTCACGTTGAAAACTCTCTATAATTTATTATAAGATAAATGGTGTAACCCCTTATTGTAAGGGCTAAGAATATCGGTTATCGATTCCTTCCACCCACCTTTGAGTAAGGACGACCTTTGATATCATTATAAACACTAATTAAGAAATGTAAATTTGGAGTTTTTTCAAAAGCTACGTTGTTTTGGGATACTCTTGAAAGCTTTGGACCATTGTTTCACCATTTGATAGGGTGGAAAAATTTAAATTTCTTTGTAAAATGGATTCACCCTCTAGTTAATGAGTGTATTTATATCTATCTTTAACAACCTAATGGGAAATCTATGACCAAATAATTATTGAGTAAAAGTTAACATAAATTTTATATTTTGAGAAGTGTTAGGCTACATATTCCCTTAAAGTAAAAAGGTGTATTGATCTCTTAAACTCTTGAGTAAGGTATAACCAAAAAGTTGTGGTAAAAGTCCGTGTTATAATTTTGTAAATTGCATAATACCTTGATAGGTTTTGGAAACGTCCCCTTTGAATGTATTTTGTTCTCCTAACTCATTATTTATTCTTTTGGTTATGGTGATGAAGGAACAATATAAATTTAAGTAAACTTCTCATATGTCTTAATGAATTGATTTTTTGTTGTTTTTTGTTTCATTAAAGAATTGTGGCTTTGTTTGGATGTAAGAAGTTTGAAAATTGTTTTTGTCATGCAGAAAACTATTGTAAAACTTATAAAAATTAATAAAATAAAATATCCTTTATGGGTTTTCTAAAGAAAACTTGAAACCGGAATTGAGATGTTCTAGAAAATGGTACATGCTATGAAACCTTGAAACCAAACTAGAAAATCAATCCTAACTTGATGTTCAAATATATATATTTAAACCACAAGTTATTGGTACTATCATTATGTGAATGTAAAAAAATGTCAAATCAAGTCATCACCCTTAATTATACTTGGTATCGAGTAAATATTCATCTTTGACCCTTGACGAATAATGCATATGTTAGGACCATATTAGAGAGGCGTCTGAACTTTTTTCCAAATTTTCAAGTAATGGTGAGCTAGGAGGTGAAACCACACGTAAAATTGGAAACTTTTTCTCTTCTTGTGTGGTATTTGTGGCACCTTAGATGTTTTCCATGAGTAGGATCATACACATCATGTATATATAACTTGTTAACCCTGTTTGAAATGACCATTATGTTCCTTTGGCTCACCCATCAATATTTTCCTTTAATTTTGGGCCTTATGATCCACTTATGTGGACCCTTGTAGGAAAGTTAGACTTGATGCAAATGAAACCTTTTGAAGCAAAAATTTCCCTTGATTAATTTTCTCCTATTTAAAAATACACTTGACTTTGAACCATGTTATTTTTGGCGAACCATGTTTTTGAGACAAAAAATATAGTTCCCTTAAAGAGACTGTCATGTTGGACATACTACGTGTGACCATTTAGAGGTTTTAGACAATGATGTTAATAACAATTTTCTTGGTAGCCAGAACTTTCTTTAATTAAATTAATCTAAATGGGAGAAACACTTAGTACATGACCAAGTCTGAATAAGTGGGACATGCTTGTTGTAACTAACAACCACATGATACGACACGATACCTCGTGAGGTCATATCCCTATCTCTTCCAGTGACTTCAAGGAGGAAGTCTAATTTTAGGAGAGGGGGATGTAGAGCCCACCATTTTTATTACCATAGTTTCTTGTTGACTCATTACTTATATTGATGATGGACATGGACTTTAGCATTATCTTATTTCTATATGTTTTATTATGGTTCATTTGACGACACTTATGTGATTTGGGCGCATAGCGACAAGATAGTTTGGTGGTTATTTCTTAGCTCTTGCATGTCATGATATTGGATATCAGCATATTATGTTATAGTTGAATTCATTCACATGAGATGGATTTACTAATGGTTTCATCATATACTTGGTTTTATTTTGAATTAAAATGGCTAATTGGATGTCGCATGTGTTGCTTGGATGGTTAATATATTTTTGAGCTAGTATGGATGTATATGTTAGCATTAGTCATTTCATACTGACATGGTTTGGTATAGTTAGCATGATTTTCCGTGTATAATTTATTTAGATTTTTGAATTTATATATTTTATTTGGGCAGATGTGTTTAATGTTTGTAATGAGTGTGCAAATATCAGGGAAGAGGAGAAAGTGGATTTCAAGGCTACACTTCAAGTTCGCACAAGAGGCCAATTGGGATGATTCCTTGTCATGTTTATTGTGTGAAGCCTTAGTCATTGTTGCGTGTTGTATTCGGGCACCATGGGTGATTCCTACTTGTAAAATTTTATTATTTGTAATTTTTTAGTTGTATTGAGCTTGTTTAAGGAACTAATGGTCCCTACTTGTGCTAAATTGTGTTTAATATTAATTAAGTGGATTGTTAGATTTATGGGACCATCTAAGTGCCACTTAGGTGGGACCCACCACCTCAACTCTTATGCCATTTAGCCCAAACTCGGATTTGGGCTAAAAGTGGAAATTTTGGGGTTCACTTTGCATTGTGGGAGCTTCCCTAACATGAAAAAGGACCCCTTGGACCCTTCTTGTGGGTAGGGGCCTCTTTTCAAGTAAAAATGGGAGTTTTCCTCCCATTTGACTCCTCACACATCACTTACGTGTAAGTGAGTTGGTTTTATGTGTGTGTTAAAATTTGTAGAGGTTTGTTTTAATCACATTTTGGGTAACTTGGAATTTACCTCATAAAATCCGAATTATATATTTCTTGCATTTATTTTTAGAATCTTTGTGTTGGAAAGAGAGAAGGGTGACACGTGTCACCCTCTCATTTGGGGGGAATTGTTTATTGGTTTTCTTTTTATATTCCCTCGTGGAGAGGGATTAGGAGTTCTTGGTCATTATTGCATTTTGGAGTGTTGGGGATTTTGGGTGTGTTTGTGGAGCTTGGAGCTTTGGTATTTTGGATTTCTTGGAGATTTTGTAGAACTTTTTGAGGTAGGCCTCTGTCGTACCCAAAATTCTAAGGTCTTTATCTTCTTAGAACAATGTAACAAGTGCCCCAATGATGATACAGGTCTCCTCGCAAGGTGTTCGGGATCCGTAAAAACTCTCCAAGTATGCGTTAACATCCCACATGCCCCGCTTAGCCCCCGTGTGCTTTGTTTTCCCTTTTCCCCTCTTTTCTTAGCCTTTTTCTCTTGATTACAAAACCGCCACCTGCGCGTGGCGGCGGTCTCGTGACCGCCCCACCTTTCGAGTGGCGGTCCTTTATGCGTTTTCCAGAAGGCTATTTTTACACGACTCACATAAATTCAATGTTTTACCAGCTTTCTTTTACTGCCATGAGCTTGCATTTATGATTCTGGTTCCCTGGAATAGTGTTTTGCCATTGTTTATAGTTTAAGAGTTCTATTTTGCTTTTACCTTGGGTAAATGCAAATGCTATAAATAGATGGCTTGTGCTCAAGCAAATGGCCCCTCAAGTTTGCCTCTGAATTTCTCTTTGCAAATAGATTTAGCTTTCATTTTGCTTACGGTTTAGTTTAGTTCATTGCTTGCTTAGTTAGCATTGTTTTACTGTTGGTAAGCCACAAATCCATCTTGTGCAAGTAGTGTTGTTGTTTCATCCAATCCATTGGAGTAGAATAGCTTAGGAAACCATTAAAGTTGCAAGTTTTGCTCCTCAAATAGGATAGTTTCAAGTTCTGGATGCTTTATGTTGCATGACTCGCATAAATCTCTCTAGGAATTGCATAAGCCAAGCTCTGTACTCTTGCGCTATCCCTCTCCTACTCGCATTGTATTCGGTGTGTATTACAGAGCTGCCTTTATCCCAATATCTACTTATTGATGCTAGCATTACACGCTTTTACGGATCCATGTGAACACGAAAGAATGAGGAGATCACACTTTGAGGGACAAGATCACACACACCATCGGATTCGCCAGCATTACTGCAGAATCCGGGTTCTAGCTTTCAAAGTTCTAGTTAGAATCATATCAAATAGAGTAGTTAATTACTTTATTTCAGAAAATCTATTCTCGATATTGCCAGGGAAGTGTGGGGATTGACAGATTTACGAGAAACTATGATTCACTCCTCACTTCGAGGTAGGATCGAGAATCTTGCAAATAGATTAGATGAGCTATTTTATTGTTTAGAATAGATCTACAAATTGCACAGGAAAATAACTACACTCGGTTATTTTGTTTGTTTTAAACTATTATTTAGTTGTCATTTCTAGATATTTTAAATAGCTACTTTCTTAAAATCATATAATTCATCAGAAAATACAAAAATAATAGAGGAATCATATATCTTTATAGATATATTTCACATAGTTAAATTTCATTTTACTACAGTTCGTTTATATTGTTGCTTTTGCATGACAATCACGGGACCTAGAGAGCCCAGAGAATACATATTCGAGCCAATCGTGCCTCAACCCAATCTCATCATAGCAATAACTGATATAGATCAAAATCTTAGGATTCAAGTCTTCCGAACAACGGTAAGCTTGCAAGAAATCAATTCCCAATTGAGTGGGTTAAACAGAGAAGACGACCAAGCATACACGTTTTGGTCAAATCAGCCAAATTACAGATTACCCTAGGTATATATGACTGTAAGAGAATTAGAAAGGGAACAAACCTTTGGTTGTGATCCTTTGGTCCCACAGCCAGATGCAGGAGACACTCTCACAGACATAGATACCAGTTTAAGGATCCAGGTTGCACGAACGCCTGTGAGATATTCCGAGAAAATCACACAGTTATTGAGTCTAAACATAGAAGCTGAGAAAGCGTACGATTACTGGATACTAGGGATTAGGACTTGATTCCATGCATGACCATAGCAGGTCCACAACAACCGCGAATCTACGGTTGTGACCCATAAATCCCACAGCCCAATGAATCCGTAGGAAAATTAGACATAGACACTGGCCTACACACACTAGTATTCCAGTCCACTCCACTTCCACCCATCATCATCGAACAATTATCCTTGCTAGACACAATAGCTAACAAAGCTAGAGAGTTATGGACTAGGCCAGAGAACCGTCCATAGAATTAACTACATTTACCATCCACCATATGACCCTGTCCGGAGAAATACACGAAACTATCCCGGGTCATTTTCCACGTATTCCACAACCTATAGATCGAATCATGCCAGAGCTCGATATTGATTGGAGCCTTCGACAGTCATCCTTGTTGATCGATCTATCACACCAGATCTAATTTAGAAGAGCCTTCTTTGCCTTAGATTCATAAATTCCATTAGTGCGTGTCAAAGACATTAGATTACCAAACTAGCTTATGCTGCATCTCGTACATATTCCATCCCCACCGGTCTCGCACGACGACCTCGGGAGGTCGGGTATGCGGAAGAGTTACTTGTAGATTCCCACGCTCGCATGTCACTTTTCCAGCGTACAAAATTGGTGAACCCAACGTGAATCAAACAAAATTAGTGAAGCTGACGTAAACTTCCTACTTTCTCGTCCGGAGTCATAGTATTACGTTTTCTTTCAAGTTTAGTTTACTTTTCATCTTCTTCGCCTCATTAGCTTTCACGAATCATTTTCGCTCTCTCCCATTATTTTGTGAGTATTCATATACCCCCCGAATATGTCGGGATTCGATGCATATGGTAGACCCCTCTTGGGTCTTGAGGCATACTACACCCAACAGAATAGACAATCATCACCCTCACTCTCAGTATGGGGAGACAACTATTCAACTAATCAGTTGTCAACACAAACTCCAAGGATCAGATATAGCTCGTCCTTCCAAACAGAGGAGTTGGAACAACTCACTCAAACGCAACAAATAGAGCCTTCAGGCTCGAACAATATGACGTTCACTGGAGAATCTGGATCATCTCCTCAGGTATTACTTAGACCACACATTAGTAGACAATCAGATTCATACCAAGGTTTAGACGATGAATATTCAATACGTTATGCCAGGAATGACCAACATTCTCGAAGTATGTACCCACCTATAGGAAGTTTACATACACAACCTGAGGTTTCTTTTCGATAAAGTACCTCCATACCACGTCATATAAAAAATGCCCTCGGGGAAACTTGGCAGGACACCGATCAGTTCATAACAGGATATCATAGACCTATACAAAACCATGGTATACGATAAATGCCACTAAGGAAGAATATCACGACTTCACCAAATGAAGTCATTTCAACTCTAATAGAAAAGGTTAGAGGGTTAGAACTTGCTCAAGCGAGTCAAAATTTGCAATTCATGTAAGCAGGGAGTTCGATCCTCCACACCATCCTAGCCAAGTAGATCTCCTCATAGGTGCAAGCACATTAGGCATGACTCCTCGGTATTCACAACAAACGCCAACTAGACCCACCATCTCGACACTTTGTTCCTCCCGGTCTAGTACAGAACAATCCATTCTGGACAAGTACCCGTCATACTTAAACATATACTCCAAATCACCACAAGGGATATGTCCTCCTCTCCGGCATGTTTGCTCAAACACGGGGGCTTCCTTACACCCCCGCCAATGTATGCGCTACGCCATATCAACAACCCATTCCAACATCACTTCCTCAATAGGCACCATCAATGGTGAAACATATGTAATAGGGACTTACTCGAATATTTGAAAGAGCCCTTAGATTTCACTATCTGAAGCATCATGCTTCCAAGACCTCTTCTGATTTGCCCAAATACAAAGGTGAGGAGATCCAAACGCACATATTAAAGCCTACGCTCTGACCATTCGAGAGCTACTCCCATGGGATGGGGTTGTTCTTTAAAATATTCCCAAAACCTTGGAAGGCATCACTCTCGATTGGTATTATAGAATACCTGAGGCTTCTATACATTCATTCAAACAACTTGTGTCAGAGTTCATTAAGGCCTTTGACATGAATAAACTATTAAGGACAGGAATCAGAGAATTCTTACACATCAAACAGAGCACAATGAATCTGTTGCCCATTTCATCCAGAGGTGGCGTACAGTTCTTTATTCTTCAGCAAGTGCTCCCAATATGGATCAAATGGAACTATGTGATTTATTCCTTCATTCTCTCAGCAGAGAAGTGAAAGAAGAAGTCCAGAAGTTCCCATTACGAACTTACGATGAGGTACTGGAGAGTGCTCTTCGAATAGATCAAGCAGTGATTGATAGTGGTCGCAAAACATATGGAGCAAACGGGAGGTTAATCACCCCCATCGAACACTACAAATTATCCCACTACCAAAAACGCAATCAAGGACCTAAAATCATTAACAAAAATCGGGGTGTAACAACGGATGGAGTAACCAAACAGCCCAAGAAGGTAAATGTTGTCAATACTCCATCACAAGTAAACAACCAACGAAACAACAACTTTACCCCGACAATCAATACAGTGGATTTTAACAACAACAACAACAACAACAACAATGGTGAAATCCCATACAAGGGCCAAGCCAAAATTTAACTAGGTATCAAAACCAGAATTCAAACCAAAGACAACAAATGCAAAATTTCAATAGACAATGGTTTGATCAAAATTATGGGCCACAATACACATCAAACCAACAAACTAGGAATTACAATCCTAACTCATATTGTGGTTTCCACAAAATTTGGGGCCACGACACTAGAACGTGCCGTGACTACAATAAATTCATGCAACGCTTGCCAAATGAACAAAAACAACTTTTTATGGATATGTTCTTAGCAGATCCTACGTCACCAACGTCAAATACCTTTTCAGGGGCAGTTTCCCCTCAAAACACACCCCTGAAGATCTTTAATGATCCACTCCCAAATCACGGTAACAACAAAGCTAAATCCAACCCAGGGCAAACAAGGGTGCAATAACAGAAACAATGATCATGAAGCCTCGACCTCGCTAAATCCATTAGTTGCGTCGCAACTAGGAAGTCAACCACGACCTAAGGTAGTCGGTTTAGTAGAGTTAGGCGAGCTACCCATCGAAGCCATAACAAGGACATTATTGGTTTTCAAATAGGAATTTTTAGAAGAGCAACAGTCAGGGGACAAGAAGTCCCTCCTCTTTAATGGGAGAGGTTCCCTTATTCAGAAACAAACCTATTTACAAATGTACAGGACATGATTTGTTGGTTAAACTTGGATACCACGAAAGTGTTTTCTATGAAGGTCATCAATTACAAAAGGACTGAGGAAATGAGAGCATAGAAAAGAGCAGAAAGGCAAACATACAGAATTATAGATATCAGAGTAATTCTTTATGTATGCGAAGTCACCGTGAATTGAAAACAAGATCATTCGTATAGAACAAGTAAGATGGAATTTAAAGACACAAAGTTCTGTAAATAACATCTGCCAGAATGCAAAGTTTCTTAACGTAACACAGATTCATTAATCAAGGACACAAAGTTCCTTCTTGGTTATACAAGATCACCGAGCTTGCAAAGTTGAAGAGTATGCAATCGATGAGACTAACGAATTTGAGATAAATGATCTTCACAAAGAAAACAAATGAAAGCTTAGAACAGACAGAGATCAGATAGACAAAGAAAGGAAAGTCCTTCTGTATTGATTTCTCTATAATCTATTTACACTTGCAGAAAATATGCCAAGTTCTTCCTCCTTTACACCGTGGCGTAGAAATGCCGTTATATAGATTACAAATCAGTTACCCTTCGTAACCGTTTCTTTAATCAAGAACCGTTAAGGACTGCCAACCGCAATACCTCAACCTATTACAAAGAAAACGGAAAAGAAAGGGAAGAGGAGAAAAGAACAAGGAGAAGAAGACAGGTGGCCAGTCGCTGAGAGGGACCCACTGACTTCAGAAACCGCTGTCAGAATCTCTCTAACGCCTCAGCTATGTCCCTGCCACGAGGTCTGACGTGCTGGCCGAAGGCTGCGTCCAAAATCCAAGACGTTCCTCTATCTCTTTATCAAACTCGACGTGAGTATGATAATCATTATTGGCTTCTTCAATGGCAGACTCGAGCGGCGAAATTTGTTCCTGTTCCTGAAACTTGATCTTCATACCAGTTTGAAAAAACAACATATTCGGGTAGAGCGGGAAAAACCAAGTATGAATGGCTTTTGGTTCACTAGGGACATGTGAGACGCGAATGCGCGAAACACGCGGCTCGGCCGGTTCGGACGAAATAAGGAGAAGACGCACAAATGTATTTTGGGACATTTGGGACAGAAATGTGTGAAGTACGCGGTTCGGGAGTTTCGGCCGAAAATGGGACAGCTTGCCCGATTTGACTTTGGGACATTCGGGACGAAAATATGCGAAGGACGCGATTCGGGTGCTTCGGCCGATAATTGGAACAACTTGCACTTTTGGCTTCGGGACAGATGGGACAGGAAAGCGCGAAGTACGCGGTTCGGGCGGATCGGCCGAAAGTGGAACAAAAGGCCCGTTTGAACTTGGGACATTTGGGACAAAAAGTTCCGGAGTACGCGGTTCGGCCGGTTCGGGCGAAAATGGAACGACTCGCACTTTTTGACTTGGGCTATTTGGGACATGCAAGAGCGAAGTACGCGGTTCGGGTGTTTCGGCCGAAAATGGAACAACTCGCACAATTGACTCTGGGACAGTTGGGACGAAAACTTCCGAAGTACGCGGTTCGGGTGGTTCGGCCGATCGGGGAACAGAGTGCACTTTGAGTTTTGGGACACTTGGGACAAAAACTTCCGACGGGCCCGAAAATGGGACAACTTCGGGGATTTCGGCCGGTCGGAGAACAGAAGACCCGTTTGCACTTGGGACAGTTGGGACAAAAATGTCCGACAGGCCCGAAATACTTACAGAATGACCCAGAACTTAGATTTTTTCGACTTCAAGACTTTTTCCACACCACCACTTTCGGCAGAAAGACATTTAAACTCAAAATTTTGAAATTTTTACTTTTGACCAGAGCGGGAATTTTGAGTGGACAATGAGACACGAGAGTATTTCTCTCATCCAAGTCCAAACCACCTGCCAGAAATGGATAACGTCCAACAAATCGTAGCAAAGCCTGTGGGTGCCTATGATTTAATTAATGATCTAACGAAAACCTTCTCACACATTTCGTTTTGGACTTACTAAAGAACTCTCCCTTGCATAGGGCTGCTCTTTTAGAAAAATTAGGTTTAGGTCATTTAATCAACATCACTCCACCTCCTGAAACACAGGTAAATCATATAGACTTTGATGTTCATCCTCCAGGACAGGCGGATAGGGATGTCGAATTCATATTCGAGATAAACAAAATGCTGACAGATGCTGAGATCGCATGTCGGGGTGATCCAAATTTACATTTGCAAGTATGGATTTATAACAACTATGTAAAGCGTGCAATGGTAGATGATGGGGCAGCGGTTAACATAGTCCCCTTCTCTTTTCTTCAAAAGCTAGGGTATGGAGAAACCAATTATTCCACAACTCGAAACACGCTAAGAGGCTATGACAGCCTTAAAGCCACTTCAATTGGAACTATAATATTACCAGTCACCTTAGGACCCAAAACCATTTTGACTGAGTTTTATATTATAGATCGGGAAACTAACTATAATATGATCCTCGGTCGACCATGGATACACCGCATGAAGGCAATCCCTTCTACACTATTTCAAGAAGTAAGGTTTTTACATTTAGGAAAGGTATTCGTGGCCAAAGGTGATCCAAAACCATTTGATGTACACCTAGCCGACTTCAAAAAGACCAAGCGTACACTCGGTTTGAACTCCCAACAAATCAACTTAATAAACCTACCGACGCAAAAACAAAAGAAAAGTTGATACCTATGACAGATCTTGAAACTATCAGCATAGCCAAAACAACCCCAACTCCCGAAGATAAGGCTAAAACTATGAAAACAGTGTCATTAGGAACTACTGCAAAAATCGTTGAGTTGATAGAACAAGATCTACCAATGTTCTTACCATTTGATTCAGTAGGCATAGGATATTCCCTAGGGGTTGGTTCTCTTCCAGCAGAGGATCTCTGCATGGTGGAAGTAGAGTGCGCAAACGCAGCAAATACCCCAACATCTATACTCCCAGCTAAGTATTGGACTCTCCATTTTGATGGGGCTAGATGCCGTTATGGAGCAGGGGCAGGTATAATTCTTACTTCGCCCGAGGAGAAAGTCCTGCCATTTGCCTTTAAACTAAATTTCGAATGCACAAACAATAGTGCTGAGTACGAAGCCCTCCTCCTTGGCCTCACCTTAGCCAAGAGAATTGGTGTTGATAACATCAGAGTCTTAGGAGACTCGCAATTAGTGGCAAACCAAGTTTCTGAAGTATATGAAACTAAAGCCGAGCACTTGCAGCTTTACAAAAACGCTGTATTAGATTTAAGCAAGGCATTTAACTTCATATCCATTGAAGCAATCTCGCGAGAGAGAAATCTTCTCGCCGATTCAATAGCAACTTCAGCATCACGTTTTACTCCAAGCAATGAGTTAAAAGATACCCATTTCACGGTGTCCATTCGTAATGAACCATTGATAAGAACAATGACAAATCCCCTTTCAAGTGGAAGTGAATCTACCGTCCTAGACCATGTTGATAGTGATATGGCCACTTTGGATTACTTAAACGCCTATGCGGCATTACATCTCTCTTATCATATGCTAGATTTGTCCCTAATTCCACATTCGTCTTCCTACTTCGGAAATCCCATAATGGATTTTACCTCACAAATGGAACCTAGCATATCGCAGAGTAGAAAATGGGGATGATTTGGATTTACCCCAAAGACCGCTTTGAGTTTGAAGAGGGTAACACCTCTTTGATTGAAGAAACAATCGATGTCAACATCGAAGCAGAGGATGAACCAAGAATTTTGAAACTAGGATCATCCTTAACCCTAGAAAAGTAGAAATACATACTTAGATCCTCAAAAGAACATTAGAAGGAATTTGAATTTAATTATAAGGATATGACAGGGCATTACACCCCACATCATGGTACACAACCTCGTCACTAAGTCTGATGCAAAGCCAGTTAAACAAAAATCAAGACCCATGAAACCCAAGGTAGCTCTCATGGTAAAGGAGGAGGTAATAAAACTCCTCCAAGTAGGATTTATCAAACCAGTCGACTATTCCCAATGGGTATCTAATATCGTCCCCATTCTCAAGAAGAATGGAAAGATACGCATCTGCATAGATTTCTGAGACATCAACAAAGCATGTCCTAAGGACGACTTCCCGTTGCCATCTATTGATGTCATTGTTGATGCAACAGCTGGGTTCGAACTTTTGTCTCTCATGGATGGATTCTCGGGATATAATCAAATTAAAATATCTGAGCAAGATCAAGCTAAAACCACGTTTATAACTCCTTGGGGAACCTATTGCTATGTTGTTATGCCATTTGGTCTCAAAAACACTGGTGCTACATACCAGTGGGCTATGACATATATATTTCACGATCTAATTCATAAAATCATGGAATCCTACGTAGACGACTTGTTGGCTAAGGCCAAGAAGCGTTGTGACCATCCAGAAGTACTTCGTGTCATTCTCTCACGTCTGATAGAATATGGAGTCACGCTAAATCCGGAAAAATGCGTCTTTGGTGTAACGGAGGAAGCTTCTAGGTTACATCGTATCGTCACGAGGATAGATGTTGACCCAACCAAAATTCGGGTTGTCCTCAAAATGGTTCCACCTTCGAATGAATATGAAATCGGTCATTTCTCGGAAAGTTTAGGTGTAATCCGAAGATTCATCCTAGACTTAAGCTTCGCCATTCATCTAATCAACAATTTACTCAAGAAATACTATAGCATTAATTGGACCAAGGACTGCATGAAGAAGCTTTTGACACGATTAAGTGTTTCTTGTTGTCACCACCTACGCTAATGCCACCTAAGCTAGATCACCCATTAATTTTATACTCACGAACTACCAATGTCTCGTTAGCTTGTATGTTGGCCCAAGAAGATGATGACAAGAGAAACATGTGATTTATTTCATTAGCCGAACAACTTGCTCGACTATGAAAAACACGCTATACACAAGAAAGAACGAGAATGTCTCGCTTGCCACGTCTTTGTAACCAAACACCTAAGACATTATATGTTAAACCAAGAAACAAGGGTCATGGTAAAAATGGACCACTTACGAACTTTCCTCACACAAGGGTCCTTGTCTAAAAAGGCTGGACGTTTTATAACCTTAATGGGAGAATTCAAATTAACGTTTGTAAATCAGAAGTCAGTTAAGGGACAAATCATTGCGGATTGGTTAGCTGATAACCCATTAGATGGAGGCGATCTAGTAGATTTAGATTTTCCAGATGAGTGCGTATACTACATCGAAACCCGACCTTCTATCTCTGAGTGTCCCTGGTACACTGATATCATTAATTATATCATGGACCATACATATCCAGAAGGAGCTACACCACAACAAAGAAGGCGGTTACACATTATCGTAGCTAAATACGTCATTATAGAGCAAGTGCTCTATCGAAAAGCGTTCGATGGAATGCTCCTAAGATGTGTTGATGTAGAAGAATCCAAGAAGATTCTCCATGAATCTCACTTTGTGGAATATGTGGAGGCCACTTGGTGGCCATGCCACCGCTCAAAAATACATCGAATAGGCTATTTCGGCCCACTCTAGAACATGACGCAATAGAGTTTGTGCGCAGTGTCATAAGTGTCAAGAGTTCTCCCATGAGATCCACATGGCGGCACAAGCTCTGCAACCAATCACTACTCCATGGCCCTTTTCTACATGAGGCCTAGACTTAATAGGGAAATTCTCTCCCTCGTCCATAGATGGCCATAATTTTATAATCACCCACCTTGAATATTTTACAAAATGGGTTGAGGCTATGCCTCTTACTACTGCTTACTGGTTTTGTAATTGCCAACTTCATTTTGAACCAAATAATTTGCAGGTACGGTATCCCGCAAATCATTATCTCCGATAATGGAACTTATTTTAAGAATGAAGAGGTTCATGAGCTATGTAATAAATTTAAGATAAGCCATCATACGGCTTCCTTGTATTACCCTTAAGCCAACGGATAGGCTGAAGCGATAAACAAGACACTGAAAGCCATTCTCCTTAAAACGGTAAAAGAAAACAAACGAGATTGGCACTTGAAGTTATATCTGGCCTTATGGGCCCACCGAACCTCAATAAGAACACCCACGGGAGCAACGCCTTTTTCACTAGTGTTCGGGGCAGAGCAGTTCTCCCACTCGAGGTTGAAATACCCAGTCTCCGCATTTCATTACAAGGAATTCTGGATGAAGACGCTTACAGAGAAGCACGTCTTTCCCAACTAGAAAGCCTAGATGAAACTAGGTTAGATGTTGAACAACGACATAGAGTCTATGCTGACCGGATGTGCCGGCAGTACAACAAGAAGGTCTATGAACGCGACATATACGAAGGTGATCTAGTTCTAAGGCTAGGCAGTAGGATCAACAAGAAGATCGGCGAAGGAAGGAAATTCAGCCCAAATGGTTGGGCCCGTACCGAGTCATGAAGGATTATGGAAATGGTGCATACCTCTTATGTATGCTAGAAGGTGAGGAATTTGGTGAAATAGTCAATTCCCTGCACCTCAAGCGTTTCTACGTGTAAGCAGCTAGCACTACTTATATAACTATCTACATTGCATCTTCATATAGATTAGGATCATGTTGTCCATTTGTTTTGTACACAAATTGTGATCAAGGAATCTATTTTCAAAGCAATTCATTACAAACTCATGATGTTGTTGGCATAAACTCTTCAATCATGTCTCTCCATTTTCATGATGTCATCATATTATCTCGAATCTTTTATCAAATAAAGCTAGACGTGACAAAGTCTTAACGATAACCATACCAAGATCTGCAAGTTTATTCTCGCTTTGATTTCTTCTTAGGGTAGGTGTCTTGCCTATGGTCTGTTCTAGAAGCTTCATAGTGTCACATCTATCCCATATGTATATCTCTTTGGAAATAATCACATACTGACATTTTACTCAAATAAACAAGTCAAACGTTGATCAAATAGAAAATTTTAAATTTACACATTTCCCTGCCCCACTAACCTTCGGTGATGAGCTTGTGTCTCTTACTAGTGACGTAGGGTTGGGAAAGGATGGAAATGCCCTTACTCGCCTATGCCTTGCCCACGGTGATAAACCCATGCTTCTTACTAGTAGCGTGGGGCAAAGTGTAGGGGGTCCTCTTGACAAATAAATGCAAATGGTCATACGCAAACAATTCAAACTTTCAAACTTTGAGTCAAAAACAAATGAATCAGATGTTCAAAATCCTAAAGAGTTAAAATCCTAAAAACCCAGATTTTGTCTACTATGTGGCCATCTACGAGTCTAAGTCTAGATAAACCGCAAAGCAAGTTGCATCCAAAACTATGAAGTCACTCGAGTGGAGTTGACTTGTGGTGTCCTAATTTGGTTCCGCCAAAGCTTTGTCTGTCTTCCATCACTATCATTTCACCACATTTCATAACTTGCGCCCTTCTTGATTCTTGGTGATAAGCCCTCGCATCTTACTAGTTGCGTGGAGTTAGGAGTGGGGCAAGTTTATCTGTTCATCGTACTGGTTTGTATTCATCACTCTGCAAAACAAACATGAGGTATCCAAAATTGCTTACAGAAACCAAGATTCAAAATCACATTATATCTACATTACCAATATCAGCATCATGAAACACAAAAGGAAAGTAAAACATTTACATTATTTGTTCACCATTGCATACATTCTAAAAAGCATATAAACATGCATCGTAGTATACACGAAGAAGCTGGAAATAGAAAGGACACCATGAGTGCCAAGATTTTGATCCAAAATGAATACGTATATATAAATGATCAAATGTTTATATACAATGCCATCATGCACTAAGCATGGTCAAAACGCTCAAAGAGCCTGGGATATACAAAGAATATATAATACAAAATACACAAGAGCCAAGTGACCTCTCAATCCCTATGCGACTCCTCCGAAGGTGCACGCCCACGCCTAGGACTCCGGTTATGTCGGCGCTCAATGTACGGAGGGCTCAGGGTCTCGAGAAGCGGCCGCGAGTCTCACCATGAGAATGGCTCCTCATGAGGCGCTCAGCCGTCCTATAGCCCGCTAACTCTGTGCGGAGGGTCGACACCATCCTGGCCACGTGCCAGACAGGAGTGAAGACATCGGTATGTCTACCGGTTGCTGAGGGCTCCCCAGCGTCCACGGACAGCTCCGCGCGGGTCCTATCCATGGGGATCATCAGGGAATCAGTACTTACCCTGCGGATCAAATCCCTCCACTCATCAACAGTCTCTGCAAACAAGGAAGAAAGTGAATTAGAAACCAAATAAGAAATTAGAAAATACAAGATAACAACTAAGGAGAGCCTACAAATAAACATTAAAAGGGAGAAAGGGTAACTTACTCGGATCACCAGGCCTCCAGGATGGGTCGCTGGGGCCAGCACCTGCCGCAGATGCCGCTGCCGATTGAGGGCTACTCCTGTGGTGGGAGCAACGTATCACCCCACAACGGACTCATCCTCTCTACCATGGCCCTAGGAGAGTGGCTCCTCTGAAACCAGAGTCACCCTCTCTGCGCTCTGCTCGGCCCTCTCTGCCTGCATAATATCCTGAGTGTCATGCCACTCAGGATCACTATCATCGGTCTCCTCCTCTGTCCCTCCCTCTGTGAACTCCTTAGACTCGGAGTCAATATCAATAGGGTCATCGCTGCTATGAGCAGGACCCGCAGCAATCTGAAGTAAAGGTGCCTAAGGCGCACCGGCTCTCCCTCTAGCACGAACTATCCTCCTGGCTGCAATAGGAATACCAGGAGTAACCACTATCCAACCTCGGCCTCTAGGCCCTTATGCAGCCTCATGGAATGATCTCAGGCCCCGCGCCACTGGGGGAAGCATACCCGTATATGGTAGGCCAAACTGCTGAGGAACTCGGCCAAAGGGGTGCACCTCCACTCGCCCCACCCTATCAATAAGCTACCCTGTGGTGGAGCAGGAGATCAAGGTAAGGGCCTCCTCGCCCCATATGCTGGCCATGGTCTGGTATGGTGTCGCCTCCATATCGGCAGTAGTCAGGGAGGCAACTGGCTGATGAGGTGCTCTAAGCACCGACATGTCTATCCATCTGGCTGCCCTCACAGCCCCAGGATCTGCCACCTCCACACCCCTGCCATAAGGGATAAAATGCTCATAGACCCAACTCATGACTAGAGTCGGGTGGCTCAATGACTGCCCCTGTAAACGGACCACCCTGTATAGATCGTGGTAGGTGGTCCCAAGAATGTCTGCTCCCCAAGCGTATATCCGACCGTGCCCCTCTATCTGTGCAATAATGGGGGCCCAGCAGTATAATAATGTGTCTCCTCCCTTGTCCCCGATCAGTCTCGAGGCAAGGATCCCCATGATGGCCTGTCGAAGTACGGGGATGGGCAAAGAAGGAATAGATCGAACTCTCACCCCCTTCTTTGACCCCATGGAGATGACTGCATCTCCCATATATGTCGCCCACTGTGCAATCTGTGCCCGTGAGCTGCTTGTCTCCAAAGTGAGTCACCTCCCAATGATCGGGACCCCCAGAATGCGGTAGACGTCCTCCAATGTAATGGTCCACTTGCCACGGACCCCTAGCAATTAGAAGGTGTTCCGATCTGCATCCCAGTAAGAGAATAAGTCACAAAGGATGTGACTAGATGGTGCAACATGGGGCACGCGCGATATGTGCAATATGCTAGCCCTCTGAAGTGTGTCCTCCTCATCCTGTGAAAGGGCATCTAATACCCCACGGAGCCAATCACACTCCCTCTCTCTGCTCCATCGATGTACTCCTCTCTCGCCTGCATACACCCAAAACACACAAAACAAAGCAAGTTAACATCCGAACAATACTAGAAAAATCATGTAAACCCGTAGAAATGCTAGAAATACAAACACAATCTCAAAAAAAGGATTCTTTTGCAAACATGTAAAACCACCGCCCGAGCAGGAGGTGGTTTTAGTAACTCGCCGCCTTAAAGGCGGCGGTCGTGTAACCGCTGCCCTTAACAGGGCGGCGGTCATGTAACCGCCGCCCTGGCCAGGGCGGCGGTCGTGGTCCGAAAACCCACGTGGGTTTTAAACTAAAAAGGCCTAAAAAGTGTAAAAATGGCCATTTAACCTAAAAATAGAGCCTACCCAGTAGGCCCCCAGTGGACCTTTTAACACTAGCATTTTCAAAAATGACCCCCATTGCAAAAGAATTTAGCATTTCAAATTTAAGGGGGTAAAAACAATAAATTGAAGAAAACTAACCTGTGATCACTGAGGGCGGTGTTCCGCACGTGGAGGCATGATCACTATCTCGCTACGGACGTTTCGACTCTACTCACGCAAGAAACCGTCACCGTGGGTCCCAGAGCTCAAAATCAATCAAATCGACTTGCGCAAATGAATAGAAAAATGGGCCCACTTTCATATATATACGCCCTGATTGGTTTTAAAAGACTTTTCACGGGTTTTGGAGCGCCCAGCAGAGGTAAGTTTCTATCCCCGCACAAATGGTATGTTCTCATTCCCTATTATTTTAGTGTTTATTTTCCAAATTATTGTGTCTATCTGCACTTGAGTTCTCTTTTCCTTTTGCAGGTAGCGGGAATTTTGGACGGCGTCATTTCGACACACGGACGTATCAGGTATGATTTCTAACTTCCCATTTCAGGACCACCATACTCGGACCCACCGTTTTACGCCTCTTCATGGCTAAAACGCTTCTCCGAGGGGGCAATATGTACATACCCAAAATTGTAAGGTACTGTATCTGCAGAACAATGTAACAAGTGCCCCAATGATGATACAGTCTCCTCATGAAGGTGTTCGGGATCCGAAAAAGCTCTCCAAGTATGTGCTTAACATCCCGCATGCCCCGCATTAGCCCCGTGTGCTTTGTTTTTCCCTTTTCCCCTCTTTTCTTATCCTTTTTCTCTTGATTCTGAAACCGCCGCCCTGCATGGGCGGCGGTCTCGTGACCGCCACCCTGAACAGGGCAGGCGATCTCGTAATCGCCGCCCGCTCGAGCGGCGGTCCTTTACGCATTTTCCAGAAGGCTATTTTTACACGACTCACATAAATTCAACGTTTTACCTTTTCTTTTACTGCCATGAGCTTGCATTTATGATCCTGGTTCCCTGGAATAGTGTTTTGCCATTGTTTATAGTTTAAGAGTTCTATTTTGCTTTTACCTTAGGTAAATGCAAATGCTATAAATAGATGGCTTGTGCTCAAGAAAATGGCCCCTCAAGTTTGCCTTTGAATTTCTCTTTGCAAATAGATTTAGCTTTCATTTTGCTTACAGTTTTGGTTTAGTTCATTGCTTGCTTAGTTAGCATTGTTTTACTGTTGGTAAGCCACAAATCCATCTTGTGCAAGCAGTGTTGTTGTTTCATCCAATCCATTGGAGTAGAATAGCTTAGGAAACCATTAAAGTTATAGGTTTTACTCCTCAAACATGATAGTTTCAGGTTCTGGATGCTTTATGTTGCATGACTCGCAATAAATCCTACTAGGAATTGCATAAGCCAAGCTCTGTACTCTTGCGCTATCCCTCTCCTACTCGCATTGTATTCGGTGTGTATTATGAGCTGCCTTTATCCCAATATCTACTTACATGTGATGCTAGCATTACATGCTTTTCGGATCCACGTGAACATGAAAGAATGAGGAGATCACATTGAGGGGACAAGATCACACACACCATTAGATTCGCCACTGTTCTGCAGAATCCAGGTTCTAGCTTTCAAAGTTCTAGTTAGAATCATATCAAATAGAGTAGTTAATTTCTTTATTTCAGAAAATCTATTCTCGATATTACCAGGGAAGTCATGGGGATTGATAGTTTAGAAACTATGATTCACTCCTCACTTCTGAGGTAGGATCGAGAATCTTGCAAATAGATTAGATGAGCTATTTTATTGTTTAGAATAGATCTACAAATTACACAGGCAAATAACTACACTCGGTTATTTTGTTTGTTTTAAATTATTATTTAGTTGTCATTTCTAGATATTTTAAATAGCTACTTTCTTAAAATCATATAATTCATCAGAAAATACAAAAATAGAGGAATCATATATGCTATAGATATATTTCACATAGTTAAATTTCATTTTACTACAGTTCGTTTATATTGTTGCTTTTGCATGACAATCACGGGACCTAGAGAGCCCAGAGAATACATATTCGAGCCAATCATGCCTCAACCCAATCTCATCATAGCAATAACTGATATAGATCAAAATCTTAGGATTCAAGTCTTCCGAACAACGGTAAGCTTGCAAGAAATCAATTCCCAATTGAGTGGGTTAAACAGAGAAGATGACCAAGCATACACGTTTTGGTCAAATCAGCCAAATTACAGATTACCCTAGGTATATATGACTATAAGAGAATTAGAAAGGGAACAAACCTTTGGTTGTGATCCTTTGGTCCCACAGCCAGATGCAGGAGACACTCTCACAGACATAGATACTAGTTTAAGGATCCAGGTTGCACGAACACCTGTGAGATATTCCGAGAAAATCACACAGTTATTGAGTCTAAACATAGAAGCTGAGAAAGCGTACGATTACTGGATACTAGGGATTAGGACTTGATTCCACGCATGACCATAGTAGGTCCACAACAACCGCGAATCTACGGTTGTGACCCACAAATCCCACAGCCCAATGAATCCATAGGAAAATTAGACATAGACACTGGCCTACGCACACTAGTATTCCAGTCCACTCCACTTCCACCCATCATCATCGAACAATTATCCTTGCTAGACACAACAGCTAACAAAGCTAGAGAGTTCTGGACTAGGCCAGAGAACCATCCATAGAATTAACTACATTTACCATCCACCATATGACCCTGTCCAGAGAAATACATGAAACTATCCGGGTCATTTTCCACGTATTCCACAACCTATAGATCGAATCACGCCAGAGCTCGATATTGATTGGAGCCTTCGAGCAGTCATCCTTGCTGATCGATCTATCACACCAGTCCAAGTTAGAAGGGCCTTCTTTGCCTTAGATTCGCAAATTCCATTAGTGCGTGTCGAAGACATTAGATTACCAAACTAGCTTGTCTGCACTCTCGTACATATTCCATCCCCACCGGCTGTCTCGGCACGACCTCGGGAGGTCGGGTATGCGGAAGAGTTACTTGTAGATTCCCACGCTCGCATGTCACTTTTCCAAGATACATAAACCTGACCTCCTTGCTTGTCTACTTTGTTTTTATTTTGGAAAATAGCTTATGTTTGAAATGATAAAGGTGTTTTTTTGTTTTTAGTTGTATGTGGATGATGGGTGTGTATGTGTATTTTTTTATTGTTCTTTTTCTCCATCCATCATGCTTGTGATGGATTTTGGAGTGTTGGGGATGAGGGAGGAATACCATCTCACCAAATGGCTTGATGGGAAAAAGATGATGGTTCTTTTTATTCCTCCCCTCATATGGTTTGATGTGTGGTAAGATGTTCATATGGTTTGAGCTTCTTCCCCAATCCTTGGCAAGGAAATCTTAATGGTTTGAAAAGTCTTCCAAGGGGGTGTTAGCATACATTGAATAGTCTATATTTTTAGGAAAGAATGTTTTGTTTTATCCCTTTATTTTCTCCTTCTAGGTGTATTCCATTATTCTCTCTCCTTCATCCAAATCTTCCTCCTTCAGTTTAGGGGAATGTAGTTGATTAGTTCTCCTATATATTGTACACACTTCTTCATAATAAAATAAGTGTGTGTAGAGTACTTCACTCCACATTCTTCTCTCCTTTCTGTATCCTACAGTTTGGTATCAGAGCATTTTTTATCTCTGCCTGTGCATGGAAGTAATCTTCAATTTGCAAGGAGCCTGAGTGGAGGAAGGACTGTTCCATTAGCAAGCTAGAGAGCTGTGCATGGAAAGAAAGAAAAGAAAATGTTTTTGTGTTAAAACCTGCGCAAGAAAAGAGAAAATGTTTTGTTTTTAAAATGTGGACATTTTAAAAAGAATGTTGTTTTTTTCCTACGCATGTTTTTGTTTTTTGTGCTTAAAACAAGGATCTATCCACCCGTGTGTGGAGGAAGAGGAGTTAGAGTGGACTGTGCATGGGAAATTGAATTCCATCTGCTGCTGCTGCTGTCTTTGAAACCTGCGTGAGGAAAAAAAAATGTGGAAGCCGGAAGTCAAGTTGCATAGAACTTTGTGAGGAGTCGGGCGACTGTGATGCAATTCTGAGTTTCATCTTGGCATATATATTTTCTGGTGCAAATGTGACCCCAACTATAGTTATCTTGCTACAGATATTCAAAAGGATCCTGCACATTTAAGCCTGTCAACAACATCCTGAATATTCTATGTGAGGGCGTGTATGCATAGACCAGTCGCATATGTCAATAAATAAGCCACGTCTATGTGGAGACAAGTGGTAAGAGAATGAACTGAAGCTTTACAATTTGCATTGGAGGACACACGGTGTTTTAGAGGAGCAGCCTGCATGTAATTACGTGAAGACTTGCATCCAAATAACATGAAGTTTGGAGTTTTTCACTTGCTGCTATGTGGAGGAAAAGACCAACTACCTACGTGAAGAGGTAGAACCGCACGAGGAGAAGAAACTTGGAGATACTACAAATACTACACCGAATGTCGAGTGTAGACAACTCGATTGAGAGCGTCAATAACACGGTTGCCACAATGAAAGTTGGAATATCAACTCGCCAGCTAGAGAACACCGTGAAGAAGCTCCTGAGAGCTCCGGTTCTACTTTTCTTTGCTGGACGAGCTTCAAAATACCGACAATCTTTCATTCGACAAGGTAGTTTGAGAAGGACTTCTTGAATACTTTCTTTTCAATGTCAGCTGCCAAGAAAAGTGAGTACAAAAGAATTAGAAGCCGGGTACGACGCCATCCGTGTGATGAAGAAGAACACCCTACAAAGCGTCGCCATCTCACAGCATGCAAATATCACGAGCATCTATGAGCAAGTAATTATCGTCAGTGAGTCAAAATTATAATAACTCTTCAAATAAATAAATATATTTTTTATTACGATGTCTCGCTCAGAAGTTACTTCGTCTCGATGCTCGGTTGCTCAAAGCGTCCAATTTTGCGGCACTGGAAGACAAAAATGAAGACAATCCTTCAGTTTGAAGGATTATGGGGAATGATATAGGGTCTATGCCCGCTCCCACACTTCGATGAACTAATAAAATATGAAATGGCTAGTGCTAAAGCCTTGATCTTGATAATGCTTAGTATCAGTGACGATGTGCAACCACATGTTAGGAATGTGGAGAAACCCAAGGAGGCCTAGGACAAGTTGGCAACCATTTATGAAGCCAAAAATCAGATGAAGATACTTCATCTTCAGTCAAAGCTGCACACCCTCTCTATGGGGTTAGACGAGAAAGTGGAGGAATTCTTGCATCGCATGGCTGAGCTGAGATCAAAGTTATTAGCGCTCGGTGAAATGGTGGATGATAAAATTCTCGTCGCAATCACCTTGAGAGCACTCCCTTCTCAATTCCGAGTGTTCGTTATGACACTGAATGTGTCTAAACAAACAGTGACATTCAAAGAGCTTGTGAATTTGCTGCAGTAGGAAGAGGCCATCACTTCATCCCATGAGGAGTCTCAGGACAAAGCCTTGTTCTCAAAGCCTTACCGTGGCCAGAAGAATCGGAAAGGTCCCCCAGAGAAGCCAAATCCAGCGCAACCCAAACAACAACAGAAAGATCAAAATTCAAAGAGATGGTGTCACATTTGTAGAACCAATACTCATGACATTGATCACTACTGGCACAATAGCTTGAAACAAGGGTCTTCAAGCCATACAAGCACATCCGAGGCATAAAGATTTTCAAAAGTCCAAATGATGACCCCGCTAGACATCTCGCAGCCCAAAATTCCAAGGGACATCTCGCAGCCCAACAAGAAGATGATGAATCTGATGAGGAGACATCAGAAGGAGCCCATTTTAGTAAGAATCTTGTACTCATCTCTCAAACTTCTCAGCCCACGAAGAAAGTCTGGTTGATAGAATCTGGTGCAAGCAAGCATATGTCAGGTGACAAGAAGCTATTTGATTCACTACACAAAGAACCAACTGGAGATCGAGTTCGGATAGCGGATGAAAAAGAGTACATTGCAGAAGGAATAGGGAATGTCACCATTCCTTTGGGACCACGAAAATGTACACTTACAAAGGTACTATATGTTCCTGGCTTGACTAGCAACCTCTTGTCAGTTACTCAGCTCTTGAATCATCACCTTAAGGTAGAATTTCTTGTTCAAAATGGCATTAAATCATGCTTAATCTCCCGAAAAGGTACAGTTCTTGCTAAAGCTTTTGTAAAAGATAAGTTATTTGCTTTAGATACTGTTTCATCTTTTGCATGTAGCTTTATCTGCTTCAACAATAGAATCAACTGCCCTATGGCATTTTAGATATGGACACTTGTCGGTCAGTTCATTGCACCAGATGAGTTCAAAAGCAATGGTCCGTGGACTACCCAAATTGTCCACTTCCTTGCCTATTTGCCCTGGCTGTCTTGCAAGAAAACAACACAGAGATCCGTTTCAAGCGAGCACCTTCCATGCCAAGAAGTGTCTGGAGGTAGTTCATACCGATCTGAACGGCCCATTGCCTACTTCATTTTCAGGATACAAGTACTTCCAGTTGTTCGTGGATGACCACTCTCGCAAGATGTGGGTATATTTCCTAAAGAAGAAAAGTGAGGCTCTTCAACACTTGCAGAACTTCTATCATCGTGTTGTCAAAGAGTCTAGACAACCACTTCTTCTACTCCACTCAAATCAAGGGGGAATTCACATCAAAGAAGTTCTTGGCCTTCCTGAACCATCACGGCATTAAGCAGCACTTGACTGCTCCCTACACGCCCCAACAAAATGGCATTGTTGAGCGTCGCAATCACACAGTGATGGAGATGGCTCACTGCATTCTATCAACTGCAAAGCTAGGAGAATGCTATTGGGCTGAAGTAGTACAAATGATTGTATATCTTCTCAACAGGGCATCGACAAAGATTCTACAAAACAAGACGCCAGAAGAGGTATGGAGTGGTAGAAAGCCATCAATTTCTCATTTGTGAGTATTTGGTTGCATAGCATACATGCATGTCCCAACTCAGAAGAGAAAGAAGGTAGAGCCAAAAACACTCCCGTGTATCCCTCTTGGCTATAGTACTACCTCGAAGGCATATCATCTCATGGATCTTGAGACAAAGAAAATATACAAGATTTGGGATGTGGTTTGTGATGAGTCATCCTTTGACTCAATAGTATCAACAGAAGATCCACTTCCAACCACATCTCACCGATTAGTCTCTGAATCAGATGATGAGCCAGAGGAGACTACTCAGAGAAAAGAAATGCTGCCAAGAGAACTATTTGTTGACCTTGGAGAACTAGAGAATGTGACTCCACATCAATCCACATGGCAACGACATAGTTCTTCTCAAAAGCAGCCAAGTTCTTGTTCGAAGTGGGTACAAAGCACTATCAAGGACTCACATTTGCAATAACTCCTAGATACATCATCCGGAGTCAAACAAGGAATGAGGTAAACTTCGCACTCATGATTTCACTGATGAATAGCTCTGAGCCAGATAATGTTCATGAAGCACTCAGTCAAACTTAGTGGAAGGAAGCCATGGATACAGAATATGACTCGCTCATGAAAAATCAGACATGGGAACTTTTTGATCTTCCTACAAGAAAGAAACCCATAGGCTGCAAATGGGTTTTCAAGACAAAATATAAAATGAGATGAATCCATCGACAAACATAAAGCACGACTTGTAGCAAAAGGATATGCTCAGAAAGAAGGCATTGACTATGAATAAACCTTTGCACCCACTGCGAAGATGAAGACCATCAGAGTAGTTTGCACACTTGCATCACAAAAAGGATGGAGACTTCAGCAGATGGACGTCAAGAGTGCTTTCCTAAACGGTGATCTAAAAGAAGAAGTATACATGACCCAACCTGAAGGATTTGTTGATAAAGAGTAGCCTAAGAAGGTATGTCGTCTCATCAAATCACTTTACGGACTGAAACAAGCTCCTAGGGCATGGTATATCAAGATCAACGATCACCTTTTGCAGCATGGGTTCACTCGTAGCCCCTCATATTCAAATTTGTATATAAAGAAGGTAGGGAAAGAAATTGTCATTCTAGTTGTATATGTAGATGATCTTGTGATCACTGGCAATTCAGAAGATCAGGTTGATATTGTAAAGAATGATCTCAAAAGAACCTTCGACATGATAGATTTGGGGCTACTACATTACTATCTTGGCTTGGAGATATGGCAAAAGGAGCATCACATTTTTGTCTCCCAGAAAAAGTATGCCAAGACACTCCTAGAAAGTATAGAATGTCATTTGTAAACCTATATCCACTCCCATGGAAAAAGGCTTGCAACTTTCAAGATTCCATGACTCACCTCAAGTAGATGCTACTCTCTACAGGCAATTTGTTGGAGGGCTCATCTATTTGACATATACCGACCGGATCTCTGCTATGCTAAAAATAAGATTTGATGAACTAATGGAATGATTGAGTTCACTATATCTTGTTACTCTTTTTTGTTTGTCTTTCTTGTTATAATAATAAAAATGGGAACCTATTCATTAGTTTCATGGTGTCTATCAAATGTTGATTCTATTAACATGAGTTAGGGAAATGAAAGAACTCGTATTTTGTTTATTGTGGTATTTTATTAGCAAAAGATAGTAAAGGAATGTAAAGTATTTAATGGGACTTTTAGCTTTGCATTCTAAGGTAAATTTATCATATTCCTCACTCTCTTTGTGTTAAAAAATTTATAGTGGAATTTATTTAAGTATGTTGTAGAGTTAGATACATTTTCCCTCTTTATTTTTCAAGGAATATTATGGTTTAAAAGGACCATAAAACTAGTTGTAGAATATGTACTTAGTTTCAAAACTCACGCATGTGGGGCCAAGGGGGTGAAGGAATTGATCTAATCTATTTTATCATTGAGACCATTACCCCAATGTTGCCTTCCATGATTTTTGTTTGATATAAAGAAATTAATGATATATAAGAAAGAAGATTTTTAATCGAATAAAATTTATATGGTGGGATTAAATTTTATTATTTTTATTAAAACATATAAACCAAATTTAAAGAAATGTTAGTGTGTATATATATATATATATATGTATATGTATATGTATATGTATAAATTACACACACACACACACACACACACACACACATACATACATGTGTGTGTGTGTGTGTGTATTTATATATATGTATGTGTTATATGTGTGTGTATAAATTACACACACAAATTATACACACACATGTAACACACACATGTAACACACACATATATAAATTACACACACACACACACACACACACACACACACACACACACATCTCATACACACGTGTGTGTGTGTGTGTGTGTGTGTGTGTGTGTGTGTGTGTATAAATTACACACACAAATTATACACACACACATGTAACACACACATATATAAATTATACACACACGCACGCACACACACACATCTCATACACACATGTGAGATATGTGTGTGTATATCTACACACGTGTGTGTGTGTGTGTGTGTGTGTGTGTGTGTGTGTGTGTGTGTGTGTGTGTGTGTGTGTGTGATTTACACACACACGCACGCACGCACGCACACACACACACACTTATGTATATATCTATATAGCTCATTCATATTCGTTGATTTATATGTACTCCAATTGTGATGAATAATAGAAATATGAATATTATATTTGGATGGGTATATACCATCTGTTTACACACAGAACACGAGACACACGAGACACACACACACACACACACATTCGTTGATTTATATGTACCCCAATTCGATGAATAATAGAAATACGAATATAATTCATCACAATTGGAGTACATATAAATCAACAGAATATATATATATATATATATATATATATATATATATATATGAAATGTGGGGAGGGGTTGAACCCTTGTGCCCCCACACCACTTGTTGCACGTTCAAACCCTACGCGGGCCCATGCGTGGAGACCCTACCCCCCTTACCATGAAATCTTCCCTCCTTTCGCAGCCATGATGCCCTCTACAAGCCACAACCGCCATGAATATCAAAGGCCTCGGGTCTAAATCGAACCTGTAATACACAAAAATAAATAAATAAATAAAAACCTATTAATGTTGAATTTCATACTTTTTCGCCCCTGTGGCAAGAACATTCCACTAGGAGGAAATAAAAAAATCAAAACAAAACAAAACATTACATTGTCACGGACTGCAAAATGGAGCAAATGGAAATGGAATGAGAAAAGCTGTAAAGGGAATTCCATATAGAGTTCTAGAAATATCTTTTAAGGTTCCTTTTAATCAACGGTGCATGATAAGTTAAAGTACTAAGTTTGCCACATGTGAAGTGGACACATGTTTTTGTTTTATTACGCCGAAGGCGTTCCCCCTATGGTAATAGACCTCCGGACGTTTCTATAGCTATGTTAAATTTGACGGCCTCCCAGACGTTTTTCAAGGTTATTAAACTTGACGCCCATTTGACAGTTTTGACGGGCGTCCAGACGTTTTTGTTTTTTCATGCGTTTTGCAGTTGCATGCTATATTTGCAATTGATTTAGGGTTTTTCGTGAAAAATCATCTGCAAATATTATGGTATCTGTAGCCAGTCGAGCGCTTAGTGCAGTTGTCCCGTGTTTCATCAATTTTTTTATCTTGGGGATGGAACCCTAGTCGCAGTGAAGAAACTGGAGGATACCTCGGAGTTTTACAGTGAGTTTCTAACCGAGATCGCGACAGTGGGAAGCCTGAGCCACGCCAACCTGTTCGTGGAGCCAATTAGCGTCGGGAATAATTTTATTCTAAAATAACAGCTCTGGATAAAATTTCCTCCATCGGAAACTGTTCCTTCACAATTTCAGCAGGGAGGCTTTCCTCTGAGAATTTCTAACGAATTAGGATTCAATAACCACCGTGGAAAATTTCTGTAGTCTTCTACTTGTCTCAGAACAGTGTGTCGTTTGATGGTATTTTGTTAAAGCCCACTATGGTAACTCTTGGTGCTGAATATAAGGAAAAAGCAACCCCGCAGCTGATGCGTGAATATATACTAGGTATGATTTGCCCCTTCGTTTAACTTAATTTAGTCTATTCACATATTTGATGCCTTTTGTAGGATACGATATGGAAAGAGGAAAGAACTCTGTTTCTACAGATTCACATTCACCAAACAGGTCTTACGGACTGCAAACATTCATGGCACTATCTCCTACCAAGCAAGGGGTTACGGCCATAGTGATCAATTGTATACACATTGAATATTTATCACTGTGTGGGAGTGATTATATTAGAATTCCATGAGTAACGTGCAGCAGCACTGGGGGCAGAGTCTGTGCTACCATATTTGGACCCTTCCATTAACGGAGATGCATTGCTGAGGGGTGCCAATTTTGCATCTGCGGGCGTTGGGATTCTCAACGACACAGGAGTCCAATTCGTATGAATGCATACACTTTACTTAATATTGACAAATACTTATTGATTATTATGTCTTCATTAGCAAGAATCTTTCTTGGGTTTTAGTTTTTATATTGTGTTTGCAGGCAAATATTATCAGAATCCCTCAGCAGTTTGCGTATTTTGAAGAGTATCAAAGAAGGGTGGCACAGATCCTTGGAGAGGCTGAAACCGAGAGACTTATCGAGGAGGCCCTTGTTTCTTCAATCACTCTCGGAGGAAACGATTATGTGAATAACTATTATCTCCTTCCCGTCTCTCTCAGATCGGTGCAGTTTACGGTACCAGACTACACGGAGTATATAGTCTCCGAATACGAGAAATATCTGAGGGTGAAATTCTTACTCTTTAGTTAAGGCTAGACTGTGCCTGTGAAATTCCTACATGTTTGAAATTTCGAATTCGTTTTATGTTTGTGCAGCAACTGTACGATTTGGGAGGGCGGAGGGTACTGGTGACGTCGACAGGTCCATTGGGTTGTGCTCCGGAGTAAAGGCCACCAGATCTCGCATGACGGGAGTGCGGCTGCGGGAAGAGCTTTGAGCTGCCTCACTTTTAACTCACAACTCAGATCCCTCATAAATAGGCTCAACGGCGAGGCATCTGCTCAGGTCTTCACATTCGTAGACAGCTATTCAATGAATATGGGCATATTTAGCAACCCTGCAGCATACGGTATAAACCTTATTTTTCGTTTAATCATACATTTGTTGACTACTTAAAATGGCAGCTCCTATTGAAATTTGTAAGTGAAATGGTGGTGTTTTGAACAGGATTTGTGGACTCCACAAATGCGTGCTGTGGACAAGGAGCAAACAATGGTGTGGGGCTCTGCACAGCGGCATCAAATGTGTGCTCAAACAGAGACACCCATTTGTATTGGGACAACTACCATCCTTCTGAAAGGGCAAATAAGATTATCGTCGACCAGTTTTTTGAAGGATCGTCTTCTGTTATGAGCCCTCTAAATCTCAGACAGATGATGAAATTTGAAGACTGAGACCTTAACAAATTCGTGAAAATCAGTCTATTAATCTGACAAGAGCTTAATAGAGAAAAATCTCTTTGAAAAACTTATGCTTGTATTCGTTCCTTTCATTTCTCAATTAATAAGGATCGATGATCCATTTTCATGTTTTGAAGGAAGTACCTAAGGTGGGCAAAAAACATTAAATTACGCAAGACCATTGCCCAAATTTAGCAGATAGTCGACGACCTGCATTGATGTACAATGATTTAAAAGGGCCAAACTCCTCCACCCTCTACTTGTGGACATTTCTTTCACGCACAAATTTTCGTCCACAAAATTTGATTTATGTTGAAAAATGACAGTTTTAGGTTTTATTTTCCCAAACATTGCCACTAAAACATAATACAAAAGGAAAATAAACCAAATTGCCACTAAAACTAAAGTGTTCATGTTAGTGGTGGCTGATGCATGTAGTTATTCATTGCTACTTATTTAACAAGTTTAACATGGAGACTTTAACATATGAGGAAAAATCCCCATAATATGGACGTTGCACTATCTAATATGAGAAAATTTGATTTAGAATGCAAAAGATATATGCCCCACTAAACAATTTTTCAATAATAAAAATAATATCCCCTCTTCGGAGAAGAAAATCCATTTACAAAATTTCAACACCACATATAATGTCATACCCATTTTGAGTTTTGAACTTTTGACTGCGTGTTATACAATGGTTTTAGAAAATGCATGGTCCCACATATGTTATCAAGTGCTTTAAATGTAAAAAAATATTAAATTATATTTGAATGTTAATGAAATGAATTTAAGAAGATGCACCTTGTTTATTTGGAATTCGTGCGAGGAATTAGTAATTCCAACGCAATATTGAGTGAGTTGAATGCAGTATTGAAATATTTTAAAACAAAGATGATTAGAACACTATCAAAGCAATCTGAGTGATGCAAATGTATATAGAGAAGAGTAGGGAAAGTGGAAGCTGCACAATCAAGTCAATCAAATGTAGGTATATAGAGAAGACTGGAACAAATGGAAGATCTCGAGCATGTCAGAAGCGCACATTATTGTTACAGGAAACTCGACTGTTTAAAAAGAGTTATTCACCTGATTAATGTTGGGAATTCCTTATTTGAAACGGATGTCCTCCATCTACACAGGAGGTGTTTATACAAACCTTGGGGTTAATAAAAATTTCCATTGAAGTCCTGTTTTACAGCACAAAGCGGGAGGCTTTGATTTGTGGTTTGCCTTGGACGTAGAAAAATCACTGCTTGCGATTGTGAAATTACGTTCTTTGTATATTTTTTTTTGAAAGGTGAGTAAAACCCTCTCGCTTGCAAATCCGTTCTCCATGATCGTACCTTGTCATTTAATTGAAGCATATTTTCAAGGCGTGAATCAGATTTACTCTATGGAAAATATGACAGAGGAAGGAGTCGGCCTTGATGAAACAGATCATCTGTAAAGTAAATGTTATACGCCGATGACCTAGATAGGCCAAGGTCAAAGTTCCAGTCGAAATCCTGGCGCTGTGAAGATCTCGTGTGTTGATTGACATATGTCAAAGACCCCAAGATTCATCCCATTGTAATAAACACCTTCAGCGTAACTATGTACCGCAGGCACACACTATAATGGAATGTTCGTCAAATGGGCGGCCAATGTTATTTTTAGGATATTTTCCTAGGCCATGGTTATTGCATGTGCCCTATCATTCCTTTTTCAAGTTGGTAAAGTTGTTGGTCAAACAAGGTAGATTTCTCATAAAATCATCAATACACCTCGTAACATCTTCTCGATTTAAACCATGGTTTTAACTATATACAAAAGCCATGACATAGAAGTATGCCTCCAAGAATTTCCATTTGTGAGGGACATCTAAGGGTTGCCTTTGGGTATGGACAACATGGATTCAAGTTTCCTTAGAATGTCATGTTTTGCCTCGTCGGCAATCGAAAATTTATTTGAGTAGTTAAGTTATGATGGCTCTCAAAAGTGGAGCACCAACCTTTGATGTGCATTGAATCACCGACATGTTTTTAGGTTAGAGTTTCCAAACATTTCAAACTGGGACGAAATTTTGAGGGCGATCTTCATGACAATGGGCACCTTTACATATTTTGTATATTATTATATGTCACTGCGTCTACATCACGAGAAGACCGAATCTGATGTATTTTCACTTGCCCTTGACCTTCTGGAGGTCTCGTTCCATAAATTGTAACTTCCCTTAAGTCTTTAGTTAATGAACGATACAGGCATGTGCTACCTATTCTTGAAATGTTTGATACCTAAGAACCTTGGCAACTAGGGAATGTTGCTCAACACATTCATTACGGTCAATCAAAAAATCGTGGAACACTTGTGAGGTAAAAGTAGCGGTCAGGTTGGACCATGGAGTGTGTGCTTCCGGATGTAACTAACATACATTGACCGTTTTAGCAATCGAGATCAAATCCTTCAATGACCTTAAAAATCGAGACCCTTAATTAATTGGATGCTATAGAATGTGTCTAAATTGACTCAATATCATTTTAATTTAGAACACAACTATCAACATAAAAATTATTTTAATAATAATATGTTATTGTAGAATATTATTATTAGTCTTGTGTAAAGTTTCAGATTGCTTCCCCAATTTAGATTTCCCCACCTTTACACGTCCCTGCCCTCATACCCCTTCTTCGCCCATTTTCCTCTCGCATTGTTCTCTCCCTCCACTTTTACTTCCTTGCACAATAACTTTCGGCGTTTCCATCGTACACTTCACGTACGATTGCAGCAGCAGTGGCGAGATATCTGATGGAGCGTTGTAGTGCATGGTGGCACACGTTCTATCGCTCGTCTGAAAGAAAATGGTATGATATGGACACCTTGGCACAGAAACATCTGACCATGTCATTTTTTTATGCCTTCTTCTGATCAGAAACAAAATGCTTGAGACATACAGGTAAATAAAACCAAGAGAGGAAGATACGGGTCTCCATGCAAGAAAATACCAACATAGCAGGTCGGCTCCTGGTCAGGCACATTAGTGTAAGTATTTACTGTTAGGAATATGAATGATGAGTATGGAAAAGGAAAAATGCTAATGGTTGTGGTGTTTGCAGAGTGACAGAGGTTCGATGGATTTTGATGTAGCTCGTGTGATTCTGAGCCTCGGGAACCATACACAATAATACCCTTTACTTTTCTGATCTGACTCGTCCTCTGCCCATGTCTTCCATATCACAACGTTATATTCCACAGGCGAGCTAGAGGGAGACGGAAAAGGAGACTACTATTTTTGTTGGTATTTTCTTGCATTTTGTTATTTACTTCTTTGCTCGTTTTCATGCCTATAAACGCAACATTTTCGACGTGGCATCTCATACTTGAGATGATGTCGTTTATCTTTTTTTTGTCTTAAAAGAGAAGGTATATCATACTTTGGGTATCATGCACAGGGCACTGTTGCACCATTTAGTCTGTTTCTTGCAGAAGCGATTTTAATTATTTGAACCTGTCATTGTGGAGGAAGGCACTGCATTTTCAAAAATTCTCACATAACTAGGTATGGTACTATTCAATGTCAACCCATACTGCTACGTTGGCCCCTTCATTAAATCTTTAAGATTACCCAACTCTTTCCTACAACGAATGGAAATTTGATTTTAGGGAAATTATATTATTTAGTGCAATATTTATTACGCCGATATGCGTGTTCTATGTGAGAAAACCCGACCCCCTCTAACAACGACAGAGACATCGACGGATGAGATTTCATGGTTGACGAAGCATGGATTTGAATGGCCCCTACACGTGTACGCGAAAGGTAGGAATGTCATAGATAAAGACATGCAGATGTGGAAGATGAAGACAGAGCAATATTTATTACAATGAAATGTATAATTAATGTGGCTCGTAGCCGAGGTTATGGGGTATTTATATGTATTCGGGTTTAAATGTTTTTTAAAAACAATGTTCCTAGTGGTCTTCTGTGTGCATCAGCTTAAGTCAATTATGATAAAGCAAAGTTGTCAGTATAGAATTTTTAAATGCCATTGTAGTATAAATTTGCATCTCAATGATGAAACAAACTTGTCTGTACAGACTTTGAGTGTTATTGTTGAGATTTAAATCTTAGAACCCCTTTATTTGTGCAAGTCTAACAACGCTTGATTCTTGTAGATGAATTGTTTTATGCAAATGAGGTGTTTTGCGCAGGTACGACAGTTGTGGTCTCTCCTGTGGGCAGCATGGGGGAAAACATGCAATGGTCATATGTATTCATTTCTGCGAATATGAAATAAAATCCATGAAACAAGGAAGCCTGTAGTGTTTCATATGAAAAAGTATTTGACAAGTATTAAAAAAAATTGCATTCATTTTAAAGAACTACTACTTGAAGTATTTAGAATAGAAGATGGCATAAGTTTCATCAATTTGCAAGTTAAACTTTTTCAACTCTAAAAGAGTCATAGAGTCTCTAAGAAAATAGTACATCAGTGAGAGTGGGGGAATGAGAGAAAATATTATGGGTTAAGAAATTGTATTTGTTAAAATAATATGACAAATAGAAAATGTTTAAGTGGAAGAACATGGCAGTATAAAATTATAAAGACTACACTTTAGACAAAACAAATTTAGTAGAGAAGTTGTTTGAAAAGTAATATGTTACAAAAAATATGTTGTCATGGATAGATGGACCATATACACAAATATTCTATGAGTGTTTTAATACTTCCATAATGACAAAAAATTAATAAAAAAATCCAAAAGTGAAACGGGGGAGATGTTAGAAGAAAAAAGAAACATACAACAAGATAGTATGGTATTTGTACTTGGAAAATAAAGAACAAAAGGAAATAGTGGGAATGGAAATAGTGAAAAAGATCTATATATGACACGAAGTGGTGAAGCATGAAAAGGAGCGGCCGATTGAGATTATGAAGGTGGTGTTAAGGACATGGATCTTTACTTTGCTTTGTTGTCGAAACTTATTCTACATATTCTTTATTTAATGATTGAAGACTCTCAAATCAATCTGAAAGTATATTTTCTCCTAATAATTTAATATTTTCATTATAATAAACTCATAGAAAATATTTTCTATAACTAGATTTAATTTATTGATTTATATGTGTTTAAAACTAATTAGAATAATATTATCTCGTGGCATCTCATACTTGAGATGATGTCGTTTATCTTTTTTTTGTCTTAAAAAGAGAAGGTATATCACACTCTGGGTATCATGCACAGGGCACTGTTGCACCATTTAGTTTGTTTCTTGCAAAAGCGATTTTAATTATTTGAACTTTGTCATTGTGGAGGAAGGCACTTTGCATTTTCATAAACCTTTCCATACATAACAATATGGCTAAAATGAATTGATAGAAACAAAAATAATTGTTTGTACAAATGAAATTTCTTTGTACATGGTCATGGTATGGTCCATAGTGCTCCAGTTTTACACAAAACAAGTTTGCAATGTTCAATTTTGAAACAATATGTTCTACAACCTTGCAACCTATTATATCTCCAAGACTTTTTAAAAAAAAACATTTTGTGCATGTACAACAATTTATGCATTTGTATTATGTAATTTGTCAAATAGTTGTCAAGCCTTTGAATGCTTCCACCTTTTGCATGCATGTGTATCAACGCATTCATAACTACAACATCTAAAAAATTGGATTTAAATTACTTTTTCATGGGTTCCCATACCCTGTCTCAATGCTCCCAATTTGGCACAATCCGAAAAAATTGATGTCGAGCTAGGTCATGTGATTAGGTTGGAATTTCATTTTTTGCATTTGGTAAATGTTTTGAGAAAGCATGTGTCTTCATTTTAACAACTATTATTATATTCCATAAGAAGACATTTGTCCTGAATCATTTTGTCAAACACTTTGCGAGTGTCCAACAAACTATAATAGTTATAATATATGGTTTAAAAAATTATTGGCACACTAAATAGTTTAACATTCTTTTGTTATTTGTAGGACACACACACACACACACACACACACAAGATTATCAGATTGCGTAAATAATATTTTGGCAATTGTTATTGTTTATCCACAATATTAAATATATGTATATATTATATTAATTAATAATTACATATTTAAACGAGCTAACAATTGAAATATATGGTTTACAAGTAGATTAGTAGAGTAAATAGTTCACAAATTTTTATTTATTATTCGAATATATAAACATAAATTATTAATAGATTATATATAATAAATTATTGATAATTCTTGTTTACGGTAAAAAAAATATAGTTATAACAATATATGGTATAATAACTACTTGCTCCAGAAACCCTTTTCTTTAAATTTGTTTAAGGATAACATTTCTTATGTTGCTATCCTTGGATATTTCTCTCTTACATTTGCCATGCAAAGTACACCTATGCATTGTGATTTTTATTTCTTCGACTATGTGTCTTCACTTACAATATACGAGCCTTTTGAATGTTTCCACATATTGCATGCATGTGTATCAGCGCATTCACAACTACAACATCCAAACAATGGATTTCAATTACTTTTTTGTGCGTTCCCAAACCTTGTCTCGATGCTCCTAGTTTGGCACAATCTGAAAAAATTGATGTCGAGGGTCATGTGATTGGGTTGGAATTTCATTCGTTGAATTTGGTAAATATGTGTCGATGTCTATTGAAAAATCCCATGTCTTCCTTGCTAACTGCTATTATCATATTCCATGAGAAGACATTTGTCTTGAGTCATTTTACCAAACACTTTCGAGCGTCCAACAAACTATAATAGTTATAATATATGTTTTAAAGGTTTATTGACACACTGAATAGTTTAAAAATCTTTTGTTATTAGTAACATATCTTATCTACATACAAATGTTTCCATGAGAAAATGCAACCTAGAAATGTCGCTTCATTTTCCCCTTACATAATTTTAAACGTTACATGTGGTTACAAGTTTCGGTTTCAGATCATGTGTGGCATACTTATGTGATTTACATTATTGTTGGTTATTGTGCAAAACTATAAGGCATTCCACGTGCAATTTGCATCATGGCCACAACTTTCACATATGGGGGAAAATCTATTTTTATTTTGTCTACGAAGGTTCCTTCAATCCACTTGCTTTTCTTTTATTTGTCGTCATCAAATAAGATCGATACTTGGGGCCTCCTTGGGATGCAGACAACACCTTCCATCTTCCTCTTCTACCAATTTCCATAAGAAACCAAAATAACTACCACTTAAAATTGCTTGGGCATTTTCAATCCACAAATCCCAAGGGCTTACTCTGTAGCGAGCCACTACTGACATTGGAGGAACGGAAAGACAAGGCCTAACCTTCATGGGTATATCAAGAGTTTCCTCTTTGTCAGTCATTCGTATTTCTCCTCCATTTTCATTTAGTCGTTACTCTTAAATGTCCTCTGCACCTCTACTGCAGTCACACTTACTAGAGGAATCCCACCTTCGTTCCCTTCCTTCATCTCCTATTGCAGTAACACTTACTAGAGGAATCCCACCTTCGTTCCCTTCCTTCATCTCTCCCATCTTGAACCGCATTGCCGGTTCCCTCTCCCTTTGTTGCTCATCTTCTCATCTCTTATTGTGTTATTCCACACTCGTTTCAACTTGTTCCTCTTATTGTCTACCCACATGCATTTCTCATACTCATTTTTTATATATTGCAGTTTCCTTCTCCTCACTTCCTTCTCCAACTTCGGCGTTTTCATCGCACACCTCACGTGCGATTGCTAGTTGATGCACAACGATAGTTGTATTTTTTGTACTCATTAAAACCATGAACGAGCGTTGTTTTCATGGTAGCTACAACACTTCGAAAAATTGACCAACCAGTGAAAAACACTACCCAACATATATGATAGATAGAAGCCTATGTTTTTACCATGCATTTATGAAACTTCTATGATAAATCTTAATTAAATGCATGAAGATACTCTCCTATTATGGGAAAAAGTTTCCATATTTCTTTACTTCATCTTTTTTGACTAATCATTGTCATTGCATTCACAGGATGAAAAGAGGTTGAGAGAAGTACTGCTATTTGCCAATGGTGCTGGTGCAATAGCTACAACAGAAAAGGGTGCAATTCCCGCCTTGCCTGACAGAGCTGCTGTAATGACACTCATACGCAAAAGCCAGGCTTCATAAGTCTGGGCGAACTGCATTTGGATCGTATGTCTTAAAAGCAAATTATAGTGTGTATGTAAGGCATATTGAATAGCCTTCTATAGGGGTGTGTTGTATTGGAGGAGTTATTGTGGAACTCTCACAAAATCTAGAGATCAAGTTTAAGGTTTCCAAGTTTGAAGTACTCTTTTTAATTGAGCCCATCACTAATTAAGGGCTCAACAAAAAGTTGCCCTTCTTTTGAAATTTTAAAACAAAGAACATCGTTTCTTGGTTAGTCTTTATAATTGAAGTCCTTTATATCTGAGAATGAAAATTAAATCAACTGATACTTTTATTTTTTATTTTTTATTCACAGATTCTTTGTATATGAAACCATTGCTTTTTCTAATTTTTTACAATTTGTCACATCTGTCATAAAAATATTTGTATCATATTTATAGTTTAAGCTACTTCAATCAGATTAAAATGTAAGCCTGAGCTACAGCCTCTCCTCCGTCACACAAGCCACCATGGAGAGAGAGTATAAGGTTATATTCTATAGTTCAAGCTACTTCAATCAATCAGATTAAAATATAAGTCTGGGCCACAGCCTCCCCTCTGTCATCCAAGCCACTATGGAGAGGGCTCTTGGGCAGATACACAAGCTAGGGCTAATCTAGCAGGGGCAAAAGAAGGGGGCGCGCGGGGAGGTGGGGGAAGAGGGGAGATTTACATGACTAATATCCATTAAAAAAAATTGTTTTAATAAAACATTTTTTTGGAACTTTTGTTGAATTTGAGGGTAGAGTACAAAATTTGGGAGTTGTTTCAAACATCATACCCTGAAAAAATGTTTAGCTTTCACTTTCCATCATATCCCTAGGAATGTGGTATTTCAGGAACTTTTGTTGAATTTCAGGGCAAAGGCCAAAATTTGGGAGCCTATTTCAACCATAACAGCAAGGGTCATGCCCCATCAAATAGCTAGAGCATCCACAACATTATCCATGGAAATTATAGCTAGATGCTTGATTTGAGTGGGGTTTTGACCTTTCAGGCTTTAGTCCACCACCAGAATTCATCAACATCAAAATGGTCGAGCATAGCAATATAGTGCCAAAGTAGTTTGTTTGCATACGCTAATTGAACACAACTTCTGAAAAGGCAAACAAGAATAAACAAAATCTTCACTATAAGAAGCTGAGAGGTCAAATTTATTGGGTGGGTTTTTTGCTGTCAAAATGGTAGCCAATATGTTGATTCTTGTCTCAAAAATAGCTACGAAATTCACTCTATGGAGGTGGTTCATAATAGCAGACAATAACACTTCAAAATGCAAAGTTGCAGCTGCATCGAAGGGCTCTTTCCAGTGATGTGGAATAATGGAGATTTGGGACTCTGCATTTCCTGCAATGAATTTCTTCATGGCCATGTGGTAGCAACATATTATTAAAACATTCTTTTCACTCCAAACTAAAATCTACCTCCAGTTTTTTCTTTGCAAATTCTAGAGGGATTTTTTTATATGCTTGCTGATTTTGATGAAAAGGAAGCAAAACTTTAGTTATTGCACATTAGGTGGGGTACTTGATCATTCTGGATTGGCTCACTGATTTTTATTGCTCTTCTGTAGCTTATTTTTCATCTTGATGATCAAGATTTAAAGTATATTTATCAATTTTTTAAATGTATCAAAACGCATCAGTATGGGTAGAGTTTGATATTCTCCCATCAAATGTTACTTGTTATGTTAGTTTGGAAAGGTTCCATAGTTTGAGGTTTTAAAAGTTGCTATTTATGATTTTTGAAGCTTAAATTTATTATTTTATACATTATTTCAAAATTTATTTGTCAAATTTGTAAGGCTTCTTGCAGGGATTATGGTTTTCTCAACTTTTTCTACATTACACAAGCACGTGTGAGGTAAAATATGACACATTTGGACCTATGCAAACGTAGTGTTAGTATTGAGAGTTTGTTTTCTTAATGGAGCATGGTAAATATCAATCCAAAGGTCGGTTTTAATATGCTTGCTGATTTTGATGAAAAGGAAGCAAAATTTTAGTTATTGCACATTAGGTGGGGTACTTGATCATTCGGATTGGCTCACTGATTTTAATTTCTCTTCTGTAGCTTATTTTTCATCTTGATGATCAAGATTTAAAGTATATTTATCAATTTTTTAAATGTAACAAAACACATCAGTATGGGTAGAGTTTGATATTCTCCCATCAAATGTTACTGTTATGTTAGTTTGGCAAGGTTCCATAGTTTGAGGTTTTAAAAGTTGCTATTTATGATTTTGAAGCTTAAATTTATTATTTTATACATTATTTCAAAATTTATTTGTCAAATTTGTAAGGCTTCTTGTAGGGATTATGGTTTTCTCAACTTTTTCTACATTACACAAGCACATGTGAGGTAAAATATGTCACATTTGGACCTGTGCAAACGTAGTGTTAGTATTGAGAGTTTGTTTTCTTAATGGAGCATGGTAAATATCAATCCACTGGTCATCTTTTAATAGCCCATGTTCCAGTAGTTTCAGTAGAAATGTTATGTCTGAAACTACATTCCTTGTATTTTTTATTATATGCATAAGCTTGAAAATTGTAATAGTATCTTAGTAGATAATTCTGCCAAGCCATTTGACTAAAAATATGTGGTAGCAGATGCTCATTTTTAAGTGCTAATTGTTATGAATTCAGAATTATTAACCTTTTCCCTAAATATTGACATGTAGCCCTACATATTACTTGTTTATTGTTCAAGATCTGTAGCAGAATAAACAATAAAACATATTTTTATAGATGTTTCATAACTTCTACCAGTTTGTGATTTCATCCCTACAATTTCTAGAGGAGTTGTGAGATATTGTGCCGCAGGGTACATCTTCGCACTACACAAGCAGGCAAGGCTGCATGTGATCTCTACAAATGCTTCAGAGCATGACTATCCTCAAAGAGCCAGAAAGAGGTGTGGTATGTTGGAAGGCACTGAGGAAGAGCCAAAATTGTTGCAAATCATAGTACACAAGAGTTTGATGTTGGGGATGACAAGTGATGTCGTGGTGATGCACAAGTTACGCGGAAGTGTACGAGTGTGTGCAACATTGTATAGGAGGCATAATTTATCAATTTGTGCAGAAGTGTACACTGAAAAAATGCTTAAAGCTGAAATGTTTGACTGATCATAAGGAAGAAAAATGATCATAATAAAGAAAAATGGATCTCTACATTGTAGATTCATAACAATCCAATCAATCTCTAACCTTTTAATTAAAATGGATTGTTGGAGAATCTAAAAGTGTTTTTTTAATTTTTATTTTCATATAGAATCATAAAAGAAGATAAAGCTAGACTGGGACACTCGGCTAAAGATTTCTAATGTTGTTGCAGAAGGATTAACATATCTTCATCATGACTGTAACCCATGCATTGTTCACAGGGATGTGAACACTTATAAAATTCTTTTGGATGATAATTTTGAGGCACATTTGTCAGAATTTGGCATTGCCAAGTGCATTTCCTCAGCCAAAACCTACATTGACCCTGAATATGCAAGAACACCAAGGCTTGATAAGAAATTTGTTGTATACAACAAGGACATTCTCATCTTGCCTTACAAAATGCTCAGAAGCTTCACAAATTATTTTATTCAAGTATCATGTACAATAATACAAACTTGTTGGCTTGAAGTGAATATGGCATCAGAAGTCTTGCTTTGTTTGGTCACTAATCACTCTCCACTTTATAGCCACACGTACAAAATTTATTCCGTGCACTTTTCACAATGAAGGTACTCTATTCTGCATCATGGGTCCCCTCCCACATTTATCGAATCTCAATCTGAATCACAACATATTTTTGAGTTGGGTAAAACACAATTTAGGGGTAATGTAGGTAACTTAGGCGGAATTGACATCCCGTATATTCCATTGGAATTAAGAAAAAACCTATATGTGCTCCTTGTTATCCAACATTCATAGGCATTGTAAGATTTCAGATATGATGTTTATTATCCTTACAAAGCATATATGTTTTTTAATGGGTTATTACTTCTACCCAAGTAGCAATTTTTGTAAAATAGTGTTTAATATGATACATTTAATAAATGGAAAGAATATGGGTTCATTTAAAAAATCGATAATTTTATTAAATTAATTATGAGTGTAAGAAGTAAAATCAATGTTTTAAATTAAATATTGATGCATTTAATTGTTTATTTAGGGAGTTTTCAACTAAAAATGATTTGTTTAAGAGTATTTTGTCAAACTATTTACATTTTAAGAATTTTATGTTTTTACAGTGTGTATACAATTTTAGATCAAATTTCTGGATAAAATTGTGTTCAAATCATTCCCATGAATTAAAATAATATCAAAATTGTTATTGTTTATAAGTATTAAATAAATAAATAATATAATATTATACAATTTCTCCCCAAATAATTAAAAACCACAAATATATCCTTCTAAATCAAATAACTTATACCGTTTGGCGTTAAATATCAACTCTTTGTTAAATTTTGTAATGAGATTGCTAGGTCATTGAAAGGATTGTAGAGATATCTTGGGTTTACATTTTTTTCCAGCATCAAATTTTACAATCAATCTAATTTATGATGAAATGTTGGAATGATTACTCAGTACCACCGAACGTACTCCCTTGTAATCCAACACCAGCTTGCAATACTCTGCTTTTCAAATGACCTATGTGTTGAGTTTGAAATGGAGGAACATGTGTTGGGCTCTAGTGCATTTTGCTATAGTCATTCAGGGATATCAAATGTATTCATGTTTAGTGCAAATAAAATTGGCCACAAAAGGCTACCACTCATGATATAAAATCTACAAATGTACGGAGGTCTTCATGTATTCATGTTTAGTTAAGATCTCGTGATATAAGATTTGCAAATGTATATGTACGAATTTGAAATGTACAAATAGAACCTTTCAATGTAATGCTTCATCTATATTCCTACACTTACACTATTAATCACACCCCTTATCAACATGTTAACGACAATACCAAAAAGGATTTTTTAAAAACCAACCAAAAAACCGATGCAACCACCGTCTCAAACACGTTGCAACACTAACACGATTTCACCCAAATAATTAAATACCCCTATAAATCAAATAACATATACCATTCGGCGTTCACATTGCATTGTACACATGCGATTGCTAGTTCATAATTCTTTTGTAAGAGGTATATCTCCGATCTTTTAGTTTTGGATAATAATCAAACTAGTTGGATTATACGTGGGCCTTCTTGCACTAATAAAATTATTTGGAGCAAATTGCTATCAAATGTAGTTATTAAACCTACGGATGTGTTTATTTCTAGTAGTAGTTCAATAATAATAATAATAATAATAATAATAATAAATTCCAATCTTTCCTAAGAGAATCATTACACTGGTAAACCAAACAACCCATGGTAAGGCCTAGTAGTAAAACTTCTAGATTTAAAAAAAAAACTAGGGTCAAAAATATGTTTACCTTTGTTGATAATCGTTTGAGTGCCAAATATAAGGATAACGTCTTGAATTATACAATATGATTTAACAAGGAAGAAACTAGATTATTCTTGTCCTCATTCGAGTATTTATTTATCTTCTGGGGGTATATTAGGCCCTTATAAATTCAAATATTACCATGCTGTCTATTGGCGTCTGAAAAGCCTTAGGAAGTCAGGATGTGATAAGATCTTGGTGCATTTACGAAATTTAATCATAACCCTTGTGGGTAATTAAGGCCCCACACTCAAAATTAAAACTCGCCATGACAAATAATACACTTTATAATCACGAATGGTTTGGGAATATTCTAACGTCAAACACACTTAAAAATTAATTAAATAATTTATTAAAAAAAAAAAAAAAAAAAAATTACCCAGGTTTTAGGTGACTGAGGTTCAATTCGAGTGCCAAAAATTTGGGGCATTACATAAGAGCCCGCGATTAGGACTGGATATAATTTTTTTTAAATGGCCTTTCCTTTGCATGTTCCTTCATGATCTTATGTAGCATTCAAACATTTCATCTTGGAATATACTTCAACTGTGCATGTTGATGTAGGCAAGCAAGGTCTTTAATATACGTATGCCAGAGTTCCTCTTTGAAGCGGATAGTGAAGGAGACTTTGCGCCACTATCATTGAAGGTCCTCGATTTATTTGTGGGACAATGTGGTTAATTTTTCTACAACATGGACCTTAGCCTTTACCCTTCTACATCTTCCTGCTACATTATCTCCAAGTTAAAGATCAACTCGTATCCTTTCCTTCCCACTTTTCATAGAATCCATTTATGGACTGATGTAAACCTAAACAAAAATAAAATATCGCACCTTCCCTAAAGTAAACAGATAGTATTTTTATTGATCTTTGTAATAAATAATGAAGGTGATTTTAAAATTGTATGATTCTACACTTGGCATCTGTTTAAACCAAAGTTAATATAGAGGAAAACATGGTGTACCTAAAGCCACGTTTCAGTGCTCATGTTGAAGATTGGTAGTGCATATTATTCAGTTGGCAATTGTGGCTTTTGGGCATACTAATTTAAAATGTTAGGGAGGAGTTTTACAAGAACACCCCAAAAAAATATTGCATACATTACATATCTATTATCTCGTTCTTAAAATACTACTACTTATAAATTTTAGGTTTGTAATAGTATTTTTCCCTCGTAAACCATACTCCAAAGAGTATTCAAAATATTGGGGTGTATTATAAAATTTATGCATATATAAATATAGTATGGTTTTGTTGTTGCCAATGTCTCTTAATTAGAATTTCAGAGACGTGTTATTTATTTGTATTTTCACAAATATAGTAGTTCTACACTGAAAACAATAATTGACCTTTTAGTAAATTGGAAAAATGAGCTTCTTGAACTTCCTCATCAAAATGATTGGTTAGGATCTTTATTTGTTCAAGTTGTAAACTTCTTGAACAAGTTGAATCAATATGAATATATTTTATCATGCATTGCATTAATGTTTTACATCCAAGTAGTCCCTAACTAAGTAATCCACCACTAGATATATCACGAGTGAGAAGAGGCTAAGTATATAAATATAAAAACTGTGTATTTTTCAAAGTTCTAAAAAGAAAATATCATAGTTCTTATATTGATTGAAGAAATGGACATTAATGTGTTACATACTTGTTTTTAAGTGTCTTTTTCTTGAAAGTGACATAGATTAGCTCCCTTGCAATATGAAAAGAGATTGCTTTGAGGGCTCATTTAAAGAGAGTACACGAATGTTGCCAATCTAAATTTGAAGCTCTATGGTTTGCTTCCCTTAATTAACTAGGAAAAAGTTCCTTGAAATTTCAAACGACCTCTATCAAACCGTTGAGATCTTGACATTTTTGTTATGCGTTAAAAGAACAAAAATAGATCTCATATGTCCAAATTATAGCCTCTAAATGTTTTCCTTTGCAAAAGAGTCAATTCCCACTAAAATGCGATTCAAAATGCAAAAGCAATTTAGGAGAGTATAACTAAGTGTGTTTCCTTCAAGACCAAAAATTAGCACAACATCACACATTTAACTTCAAATTCGAATACGAATTTGATATTATTCTCACGAGAATATGAAGATGCATGAATTTCTTTCCAACTATAAATGCAAGCTCAAAAATCTCACAACGGGACCTAGGATCTTCTCTACAACTTTGGTGTAATTCTCATTGAACATGAAGATGGGAAAATTTCCCCTAGTCACAAATAGAAACTTGAACAAGCACGGAATGAAACATACAAGCTCCACGGCAATTTCATGTCTTTTCAAGATTGCTTATTAGTTTAACAATAAATCATTACAAAAAAACTTGTATGTGCCTGACACAAATGGTTAACCATCTCCACCGGTGACCTATCGGCGCGTCCATTACACACTTTTGGTGCGATTGCTAGTTTTATTTATTTATTTCAATGAACTTGTCACTTATGTAAAGGTTATAATACATGTCAACTTTTAAATTTATGGATTTACAAATTATGAAAAATGTCACTTTTACATAAATGCTAGTACACATGGCAGCTTCAAATATTTTGATTTTAAATATTATCAAAATTTTGTAGTCGAATAAGGCCTTAAAATAGTCGAATCATATTTTCCTTGCCAATAGAAATGGTGATAAACAATTTCCTTTCAAAATTTTATATTGTAAATTATTTAAATCATTCTCTATACATTAGACATATTGATACTTAAAAATAATTCATGCCTATAATTAATTTATGTTGGAATATGCATATTTTATGCATGTAATTTCTCCCGTAGATTAAGTCTAAGTTTAGATAACAACAGTTTGACTATTTCATATAGTTCGTAGCTTGTTAGAGTTCTAGTTTAATTAGAGTTCTATTTTATGAATAGATAAAGACAAATAAATAAACAGTTTGTTTTATGCATGCACAACATGCGGGTGGAATTAGAAGACTTCGGTTCAGATTTAGAAAGCCTTATTTAAGAGGTGTTTGTAGCTAAATTTAGGGAAAGTATTTTATTTAATTAGCAGACATTGTAATTGCATTGTATGCACACAACAAATGTGTATGATCTACATAAGAAAAAGTAGAGGGTGTTGCAAACACAGATTGAATGTGATGAGCAAGCACAGATTAAGGGTGTTCTGATGTTGATTTCCTTGATTACTCTGTTTTTATTTGCAAATTATTACTCTATGTTTCATTTGTTTTGTTATTCGTTGTATAAGATTGCATATTTTCTACAATTTAAAGAAAATAAACTAATTAAAAATTAAAAAGTATAGTAACCTACTCTTGGCATAAAATAATAATATCTTAAATTATAATTTAAAAAAAAAAGATTTATGTAACTTTGTAGCTTCTCCTAACTTTCCTATATAATTATGTCTAAATTATTGAATTATTTCATTAAGACCCAACTCTCGGATCTTGTTTTTGACCTTTGTAATGCCCCATTTAATAATGCTAAAATATAACTTTAAAACACTACATTTTGGGATTTTTTTTTGTTGAGGTATTTAAAAATTTATTACATCATATTCACCCAACGTTGATAAAGTGTGGCCATCATAGCTCATATTAATTTTATTTCATAGAATTATATTAATTTATCACTCATCTTTAGTCTAAACAATTACAAAGATATTTATTTACTAAACAAGAGTCACTTTACTTAGGCACTTCAAGGATCTTCCATTTAATATATTTACTTGTTGACTCTCTATATGGTCACACCATGATTTAATTTAAGAAAAATCCTTACTCCCTTAAATTCTAACATAAAATCTCTAAGTATTTTCTTTAATTAAAAGAAAACCCATACCCATAAAAGAACACATCTATTACCATAAAGTGAGAAGGAAAGAGTTATATCACAACCCTTACATCTTTTAAATTTCAACCCTTAGATCTCTAGACTTTCCCTCAACCCTAAAATTCCTTATGAAAGTTTTAAAGTCTACTTTTTTATTCATTCTCTCCTTCATTTGTTTGGTGGAGAGGACGTGGAGGCCATGAATCCATAATATTTCCATTGTTTTCTATATACATGTGTAGGGTTCAAGAACAAAGAAATTCATGGGTTTTCCCCTTTCTTTTTTTAATAAAATTTACCAGATGCTTATCTGGTTTGGGTATGAGATTACTTACTTTTTTTTGAAATTTTATCCGATATTCAACTGGTTTGGGTATGAGATTACCCATCTATTTTTCTTTGACGGATTTGATATGTATATTCGCATTTCATTATCCCAAAAGCTTTTATAAATATATAACTAGAAGTTTTGTTTTTGTTTTTGTTTTTGGTCCAGAGCCATGGCGGCTATGGTAGGCTTCTTCTTTTTTTCTTTCAATCTCTACCCTATCTAGGGGTTTTGGGCATAGATTGTTATGATTTATTTTATTTTTAAATCCCAAATATCGTCTAAATGCTTTTTTTAACAATAAGAGAAATAGACACACACACACACACACACACACACACACACACACACACACACACACACACACACACACGTGTGCATGGAATAGTCTATAACAAAAACATTCCAGGGAGCCAATATGACCGCGGCCACATAACTTCCCAAGCCCACATAAATTTGTTCTATTTAATTTTTATATAAAATAAAACCTCAACTCAATCGGCCTAATAAATATATTATATAAATTTTTTTTGAATTTCATATATATATATAGGAATTAAACAAAGCCATTAAATTTGCTTAATGTGAATACCTATAGGGAATCCTATTAATTTATTTTATTTATTTTTCTTTTCTTTATGATATATATATATATATATATATATATATATATATATATATATATATATATATATTTCATAAAGAAGAAAAATAAATAAAATAAATTAATAAAATATATATTAATTTATTTTTCTTCTTTATGAAATATATATATATATATATATATATATATATATATATATATATATATATATATATATATATAATGATTTTTTTTAAAAAAATCTTGTTTTAAAACTTGGGTATTTACATAAGAGTTTAAATATGAGAATATTCCTTGTGTGAAATCAATTTCATACAAAATAATTTTCAAATTTTAATTAAAAGAAAGATAAGACATTCAATCTATCCAAAAATTCCAGCCATCAAACAACATAAGTAAATTTATCCATTTACAATGATTTGCAAAATAACATACGTTGCAAGAATAAGATAAATCCTTTCATCATGGAAATTCTATAAAATATTATCTAAGTAAAAAAAATAAGACTTCATTACAAAAGAGATACATCGGCTCAAATATTACAAGACTCCTCCTCAGGAGATGATCAAGCTTAAGCCTACAATTTCCCTTTACATGTAAGAAGAAGATTTATATTGACTATCAAATTTAATAAGTGCAATACAACCGTGCATCCAACAATATTTCTTGTCGAGTGGCTCACAATTAGAGCAATCTTTCTCATTTTGCATTGACTAATAATACACATGTGGCAAGAGTTTGAGATTCTTTAAATGTAAGCAAAGTAGAATGTAATGCCTCTATACTCCTACAACAAGAGTAAAGTCTTGCTTCACTATGAAATGCTAAAATTTTCAACACACAAAACCGTCTTTCAAAGAAGAAACCAAATAAGACGTTAATCCTTCCATTTCCTTTCAAAATACAAAGTTCTTTCAACATTTACCATGCAAAGATGATATATATCACAAGAAGCTTAAAGCTTGAATTTATTACAACATATGAAACAAATTTCAAGATGCCCAAAATGCACAAGGTAAGGCTTTACAAGGCTCCATTTCATGATTGAAGGAGATACACAATACTAGTACACTACTTGATTGTTTCAAATCTACAAACCATATCCGAAACATGGGAAACTCATAAAGGAATAAAACAACTTGGTATAACAGTATCCACATGAGATTAAGAAGTATGACTCTCCCAAAATTGGGGAAAACAAAATGCCAAGAGAACCAAGAATGTCCCAACCATCTTCAAGATTTAATCTTCATGATTTGCACTCCACAAAGTCTTCATACACAAGGAGAAAGGCCCGATTTACCACCCAACTTATAGGCATCATTACATGCATTTCCAAAGGTTAGAAGACATGATAGCCTCCTCCAAGCCCATGGGAGAGAGAGAGATAGCTTACTACAAATGTGCACAAGAAAAGGGAGAGGTAACCACAAGCATATCACATACAAGACTAACCCATACACCACAAAACACAACAAATTCCAACCAAAACAAAAGAGGAGAAAACCACATTCATCCTCAATAACAGGAAGAGTGGATGAGACATCCAATAGTGTCATAGAGTGTAGTCCAACCATATGATGCACACTTCCAAAATCTTCAAAAACCTTCTTATCTCTCCAAAACAATCATTCCTCCTTATTACTCCTCTCATTCGCTTAAATTCCTCCTTGGGAGGATTTTCAAACCCACTGGGTTTCCTCTCCAAGGATGGGGAAAAAGATTAAAACCATATGAACCACTTTCCCCACCTCAAACCATATGAGGGGATAAAATATAACCAACATGGCTTGCCCATCAAGCCCACAAGGTTTAAGGGAACATCCTTCCCTCTTCTCCAAACAAACTCCTAAATCCATCAATTCATATGATGGATGGAGAAACAACCAAAAGAAAAATAACAAGCAAGCATGCAACACATGTAAAACAAGAACACGCATTTAACAATATGCAATCTACCATTTATGTGCAAAAATAACACAAGGATAAAAATCCTACCTCCAAAAAGGTCTCCAAACTATAAGCTTCTCCAAATCCTTTTCCAAACAAAAGCTTCAACTCCAAAACATCCCAAGCACAATTGAAGCAAAAGTCTTATTTCTACCACATGAGGGAGTATTTGAAGAAAAAATAATAATATTCATCACAAATGAGGGGGTGACATTTGTCATCCCTCGCTTCCCTCCAAACCAATATTCCGAAAACAAATAGAAGAAAAGATAAATCCTCATTTAAACATTACTCCTCCAAATTACCCAAAAAGAAAGTAAGACAAATTCATGTAAATTTTCACAACACACAATCCCAAACCATTATTATATGAATAGTGACAATAGAGAGGACAAATGGAAGGAAACTCCATTTTTTCCTTGAAATTAAACCCCCTACCTAATAGGTAGGGTCCAAGGGCTTATGTTTATACTAAGAGAATTCCCAAAACTAAAAGGAGTCTCTAAAAATGCCAAAAATAACCCGATTTCGGGTTTGACACTTTAGGACACATATGTTGAGGATGTGGGGCCCACTCAAGGTGTTTATGTGACCCCAATTCCCATTAATTAAATAAACATATAAACAAATACATTCCTAATGCAAGATTAAAACCATATGAACCACTTTCCCCACCTCAAACCATATGAGGGGATAAAATATAACCAACATGGCTTGCCCATCAAGCCACGAGGTTTAAGGGAACATCCTTCCCTCTTCTCCAAATAAAACTCCTAAATCCATCAATTCATATGATGGATGGAGAAACAACCAAAAGAAAAATAACAAGCAAGCATACAACACATGTAAAACAAGAACACACATTTAACAATATGCAATCTACCATTTATGTGCAAAAATAACACAAGGATAAAAATCCTACCTCCAAAAAGGTCTCCAACTATAAGCTTCTCCAAATCCTTTTCCAAACAAAAGCTTCAACTCCAAAAACATCCCAAGCACAATTGACAAGCAAAAAGTCTTATTTCTACCACATGAGGGAGTATTTGAAGAAAAATAATAATATTCATCACAAATGAGGGGTGACATTTGTCATCCCTCGCTTCCTCCAAACCAATATTCCAAAACAAAAGGAAGAAAAGATAAATCCTCATTTAAACATTACTCCTCCAAATTACCCAAAAAGAAAGTAAGACAAATTCATGTAAATTTTCACAACACACAATCCCAAACCATTATTATATGAATAGTGACAATAGAGAGGACAAATGGAAGGGAAACTCCATTTTTGCCTTGAAATTAAGCCCCCTACCTAATAGGTAGGGTCCAAGGGCTTATTTTTATGCTAAGAGAACTCCCAAAACTAAAAGGAGTCTCTAAAAATGCCAAAAATAACCCAATTTCGGGTTTGACACTTTAGGACACATATGTTGAGGATGTGGGGCCCACTCAAGGTGTTTATGTGACCCCAATTCCCATTAATTAAATAAACATATAAACAAATACATTCCTAATGCAAGATTAAAACCATATGAACCACTTTCCCCACCTCAAACCATATGAGGATAAAATATAACCAACATGGCTTGCCCATCAAGCCCACGAGGTTTAAGGGAACATCCTTCCCTCTTCTCCAAACAAAACTCCTAAATCCATCAATTCATATGATGGATGGAGAAACAACCAAAAGAAAATAACAAGCAAGCATGTAACACATGTAAAAACAAGAACACGCATTTAACAATATGCAATCTACCATTTATGTGCAAAAATAACACAAGGATAAAAATCCTACCTCCAAAAGGTCTCCAACTATAAGCTTCTCCAAATCCTTTTCCAAACAAAAGCTTCAACTCCAAAAACATCCCAAGCACAATTGACAAGCAAAAAGTCTTATTTCTACCACATGAGGGAGTATTTGAAGAAAAATTAATAATATTCATCACAAATGAGGGGTGACATTTGTCATCCCTCGCTTCCTCCAAACCAATATTCCAAAACAAATGGAAGAAAAGATAAATCCTCATTTAAACATTACTCCTCCAAATTACCCAAAAGAAAGTAAGACAAATTCATGTAAATTTTCACAACACACAATCCCAAACCATTATTATATGAATAGTGACAATAGAGAGGACAAATGGAAGGAAACTCCATTTTTCCTTGAAATTAAGCCCCCTACCTAATAGGTAGGGTCCAAGGGCTTATGTTTATGCTAAGAGAACTCCCAAAACCAAAAAGAGTCTCTAAAAATGCCAAAAATAACCCAATTTCGGGTTTGACACTTTAGGACACATATGTTGAGGATGTGGGGCCCACTCAAGGTGTTTATGTGACCCCAATCCCCATTAATTAAACAAACACATAAACAAATACATTCCTAATGCAAGTGGGGACCATTAGGTCCCCCAACCTAGTTTTCTAACAAAATTAAACAACCTAAACACAATTAATTTTACACAATATACAACATTACAAATCTAAGGGCCACTCATGGTGCCCAAACAATTACATGCAACCAATAAGGTTTCATACAACTAATATAGCTAAGACTCAGCCTCAAGAGTTGTTTGTGCACATTTGTGTAGCCGCCATGAAACCCATGTTCTTATGTTCCTTATAATCTGCACACTCATTGCAAACATTAAGCACATCTTTCCAATAAAAGTATAAATCAACTACTCAGTAAACAAATCGAAGTGTAAACATGTTAACTATGCCAACACATCATCAATAAAGAATAGTAAATGAGGAACATACACAAATTTACATAAATTCACCATGTTTTAGCCATTGTAGTAGCATATAACGACATTCATCCATGCTATAATATGATAACATCAAGTAACCAAATAATTCATGATATCAAAATGTGCGACACAACCATATGTCCATCATACATCCAATAAGTTGAAAAACATCAAAACATGCTAATGTTTCAGAATATCTACTAAAATGAACTATCATGCTAGTCAAAACTAAATTGGCGCTATGTGCCCAAATCATCATACATGTCCTCAAATGATCAAATATCATAACATAATATCAAAAAGGTGCCATAATCCATGTCCAATCATCAAATATGAGTATAGAGTCATCAAATAATTGAAGCTAAAAAATGTGGGCACTACAACCTTTGTAGTCTGGATCATCTGAAGAAACCCGTAAATTTGGGGGTGTCGAGCCCCATTGTCCCTTCCAATATTTGCACCACACTGAGCCATGCTTGGCCTCACAATCTCATCTTCTTGAATGCATAACAGGCTTACCATTACAGCGCTTCTCACCTCTTGACAACATCTGTGCCTTCTAATATCCTCTCATCTACAACACCCATTAAATTTCCCCATAGATTTGAGTTGCAGCCCATGGAGGAAGTAATACCTACTTGATTCTTGCGCATTCAGCTCCATGTTTCGTTAATCTTAGTAGTTTGTAGCTTGGACAAGCTGTTTGTCCTCATCCAATTGTTATTTGGATAGCCTAGAATTTAGAGAAATAGTTGTTTTGTCAAACAAATATTGTTAGGATAAGAACAATTGTTATCTAATATTGACTCCTTTTAGGTGACACCTCACAACCAAGGTTGTTATGGTTATTGAGTTTCCTTAATCTCAGCCGTTCATTTGTATTAATCTCGGCCGTTGATTTTCAACGAGAGTAGTATATAAGGGGGTCATTGGGGTCATTTGTAACAAGGAAGTTTTGAGAGAAACTTGCAGTGTTAGCAAGTAGTCTTGCAGTGTTAGCAAGGGCGCAATGATAGCGTTGGAGATAGCAGTGGAGGAATATCAGCAGGAGGATTAGGAGATTGTCGGAGCTCTGCCAGTAAGAGGCAAGCAGTATTTGTATCTCTTGATTTGCTGAAGTTTAATATATTTCTCATATGTAGTATTGGTTTTCCCTACGGGGTTCTTCCAGGGACAATTGTCTGAAAATATTGTGTTCACCTTGTTGGGTATTTCTTATGTGTTTGTATTTGTGAAGTTCTGATTGTGTTATTTTCCAATATTTGTTGATCAAATAATCTTACAAGATAGGAAGTTAATAATCGATAATCGTAATAGATTTTTCACATGGTATCGAGCTAAGTTCGAGTAGAAGAGATTTACCTTAAGTGAAAGAAAGTGAGGGTTTATAAAACCCAGTTTAACCTCTTCAAAATTATTATTATTATTTTCCTTTAAGATGGCCTTAGCGAGGTTTAAGAGATCGGGGCCAGTTGGATGGAGCCTCGAATTTTGGTGTCACGGAAAGCCAAAATTTCTCTATTCTTTGGAAGAGAATGGTATCGAGGAATATGTGACCAGCTTTGTTGTACTGTACCTACGGATCAACACAACTCTTAGCATATAAGAAGGAAGATTCCAAGGTGAGGGAGGTTGATTCTTGGCGGTGTCAAGGATCATATTGTTCCGCATATTGCATAGTTAGATACAACGAAGACGATGTGGGATGCCATTATGAATCATGCACGAAATCTACCACTAATCGGAAGCTGATTCTCGAGAGAAAAGTTGAGGAATACCCGGATGAATAAGGAGAAGGCGTCACAAGTTACCTCACCGAGACTTAGACTTGTCAAGGATGAATTAACGAGATGTTGGAGACAAGCCAAGTGATGACGAGCTAGTGAGAATAGCCCTAGATGGGTTTACTAAGCAGTGGGATGTCTTTGTTCAAGTCATCAATGGACGAGACACCTTACCAAGTTGGGATCGACTATGGAGTGATTTCACTCGGGAGGAGCTTAGACTAAGTCTTGTCAATGGAGCCAACAATAAGAGTCGGAAAAGTGAGGTGGAGCAGAAAATGTTGCCTAGCGGGTAAAGGGAAAGCAAAGAAGGGGTCTAGTAAAGCATCAAATTCACAAGGTGAAAAGAAGAAAAAAGATTTTTCGAAGATCAAGCGCTATGGCTGTCACGAGTTTGGCCACTATGTCAGCGATTGCCCAGAAAGGAAGAAGAATGAAAAGAAAGGCAAGAAGCAAGTTGCGGCTTCAGCAAGTGCAGATGAGCTCTCTAGTAGAATGGAAGATGAGTTTGCACTCATAGCATGTATGGTTACCTCAACCTCACAGAGTGTTTGGTACATAGATAGTGAGGCATCATATCATATGATAGGAGTTAGAGAATACTTCTCCAGTTATAAGGAAGAGAGCACCAGAATCCAGATCTCTATGGGGAACATGTCCAAACTCAACTCAGTTGGGAAAGGAACTGTTCAGTTTCAGAGGGAGAGTGGTAAGATTATTCCCCTTCATAATGTGTTGCATGTTCCAGGCTTAGGGATGAATTTGGTTTCTGTATCTGTCCTTCAGGACAAAGGGTACAATGTACTCTTTAGAGGGGCACATGTGTTGATCAAGCACAAGGATTGGAAATCACCCATAGCTATTGGAGTTAGGAGCGGTCGGCTTTATAGGCTGCAGTTTGATATTCCTAAGGCACTCATGAGAAATAGTAATCTTAGAGATCAGGGAGAGCTATGACATAGAAGGATGGGCCATATCCATCATGGAGCCCTTAAATTACTTCATGAGACAGTGACAGGTGTTCCTGAGGTGAGCACAGAGCACGATGATGTATGTAAGGGATGCGTGTTGGGGAAGTTTGCTAAAGCATCTTTTCCAAGGAGTGACACCGAGATCCAGGGTTCTTGATCTAGTACATTTAGATGTATGTGGACCAATGTCGTAAAGTCTCTCGGAGGGTATGAGTACTTTGTTACTTTTATTGATGATTTCTCCAGGAAGACATGGATATACTTCTTGAAGACCAAGGATGAGGTTTTCAGTCGCTTCCAAGAGTTCAAAGCTCTTGTGGAGAATTCGACAGGAAGGAAGATAAAAGTTCTTCGGTCAGACAATGGAGGTGAGTACAAAAGCAATGAGTTCGAGGAGTTCTATACCAGAGAAGGAATCAAGAGAGAGTGGACTGTTCCTTACAATCCACAACAGAATGGAGTTTCTGAAAGGAAGAATCGGTCTATAACTTTTGTGGCATCAAGGGCTATGTTGCATGACCGAGGATTTACCCTGTTATCGTAGGCGAGAGGCATGCAATCTGACAGATATACATACGAGAATAGAGTTCCACATAAGGTACTAGGGAAGATGACACCAGAGGAAGCATTCACTGGGAAGAAGCCAGATGTCAGTCACTTTAGGATCTTTGGGAGTTTGGCATATTGTCACATTCCTAAGGATACACGTACCAAGTTAGATCAAACTGCAGAGAGAGGGTACTTTGTGGGGTACAGTGAAACCTCTAAGGCATATCGGATATTCATTCCGGGGACCAGAAGGATTATTGTTCGACGTGATGTCAAGTTCATGGAGGACAAGGCATTTAGAAGGTCTAGAGATTTGCGATAGATGATCGAGTGAGCAGCCAGCGAAGCTCCAAGATATCTCAATCGAGTCGAAGGCGGTAAATCTCGAAAGTACGATTACTAGTACAAGCATAGACTCAGGAGGAGAGAGTTTTCAAAGTATGGAGCAACAGGTGCAAGAAGAGATGCATCAAGAAGACATGGAGCTTGATATTTCATCCTCTACAGTTGGCAGCAAGAACCGTGAGGTTCAATAGACACAGAAGAATACTCAGGAGTTAGTGGGTACTCCTAGGAGGAGTGATAGACAACGGAAACCACCAGCCAGGTATGATGACTATGTTGCATTAGTTAGTATGTTGGTAGATAGTGAACCTTCTAGCTATCAGGAGGCTGCACAACATCAAGTGTGGCAAGAAGCAATGGTTGAGGAGTATACTTTAATTATGCAGAATGATGTGTGGGAGGTAGTGCACAGACCAACGAGATAGGGCGGTGGTTGGATTACGTTGGATCTATAAGATCAAGCATGGTGCGAGATGGTAGCATCGAGAAATATAAGGCAAGGTTCGTGGTAAAGGGATTCTCTCGAGAAAGAGGAATAGACTACGAGGAGACATTTGCTCCAGGTTGCAGGTATACTTCTATACGAGTTGTAATCTCAATTTCGGCCACGAGATGGGATGGCGAGATCCATCAAATGGATGTCAAGACAACATTTCTTAATGGTGAGTTGAAAGAGGAGGTATACATAGAACAACCGAAAGGCTTTGTAGCACATAACAAAGAGACCCACGTGTGTAGATTGAAGAGAGCGTTATGGAGTCAAGCGAGGATCCCGAGCATGGTATGAGCGCATTGATAGTTACTTGCGGGAAATGGGCTTTGTGAAGAGTGAGGCGAGATGCTAATCTCTACTACTTGGTAGTTAGAGGTGAGATTCTCATTCTTATTCTATATGTAGATGACTTGTTTCTTACGAGGTTCACACTGGGCTCATAGAAGAATGCAGAGGATCTTGCGGCGGAGTTCGAGATGAAGGATTTGGGACTTATGCACTACTTTCTAGGCATGGAGGTATGGCGAGAAAGATGGAGATATTTTCCTTGGGCAAGGGAAATATTGCATGGAAATCTTGAAAAGGTTCAGGATGGAAGATTGCAAAGCCATGTCTACACCCATGATCATGAATTGGAGGAAGGTAGACACATCCAGGGAGAAGGATGTAGACCCCACCTTATACAGGCAGTTGATTGGTTCTCTCATGTATTTGGTCAATACCAGGCCAGATATAGCTTTTGCAGTTAACTCTCTTAGTCAGTTCATGGTTGAGCCAAAGAGAGTGCATTGGACTACGGCAAAGCATGTGTTGCGTTATTTGTGAGGTACAATCGAGTATGGAATTAGATATGCTCGAGGTGAAGGAATTAGGTTGATGGGCTATCTTGTGCCTTGATTGGGCGGGTAGTAGTACAACGGACAAGAGGAGCACTTGAGGGTGTTGTTTGATGCAGGATCGAGTTGTATCTTGGTTGAGGAAGCAAAAAGTCGTGGCTTTGAGTTCAACAGAGTCAGAGTACATAGCAGCTAGCATGGCAACATGTGAAGCTATATGGCTTCAGAAGTTGCTAGTAGATTTGTTTGGTCAGAAGGTTGAGACTACGGTGATACACTGCGACAATCAGAGTTGCATCAAGTTGGCTGAGAATCCGGTGTTTCATGATAAGTAAAAACATATAGACATCAAGTATCACTTCATCAGAGATTGTGTACAGCGCGGGGTTGTTAAGCTATAGTTTGTACCTCTGATCAGCGGTAGCAACATTGACATTCGACAAAGGCATTGGGAAGGCAAAATTTATCTTCTTGAGAGATGTTGGGTGTCATGCGAGAACAGCTTCCTCGCTAAGAGGGAGTGTTAATCTTAGTAGTTTGTAGCTTGGACAGCTGTTTGTCCTCATCCAATTGTTATTTGGACAGACTTAGAATTTAGAGAAATAGTTGTTTTTGTCAAACAAATATTGTTAGGATAAGAACAATTGTTATCTAATATTGACTCCTTTTAGGTGACACCTCATAACCAAAATTGTTATGGTTATTGAGTTGTCTTAATCTCGGCCGTTCATTTGTATTAATCTCGGCCATTGATTTTCAACGAGTAGTATATAAGGGGGTCATTGGGGTCATTTGTAACAAGGAAGTTTTACGAAACTTGCGGTGTTAGCGAAGTAGTCTTGCGGTGTAGCAAAGGGCGCAATGATAGCGTTGGAGATAGCGGTGGAGGAATATCGGCGGGAGGATTAGGAGATTGTCGGAGCTCGCCGGTAAATGAGGCAAGCGATTTGTATCTCTTGATTTGCTGAAGTTTAATATATTTCTCATCGTAGTATGCGGGTTTTCCCTGCGGGGTTTTCGGGGACAATTGTCGGAAAATATTGTGTTCACCTTGTTGGGTATTTCTTATGTGTTTGTATTTGTGAAGTTCTGATTGTGTTATTTTCCAATATTTGTTGATCAAATAATCTTAGAAGATAGGAGGTTAATAATCGATGCGTAATAGATTTTCACGGTTTCTTGACCTAATATTATTTCCAAAGCGACGTCATGCGAAATCTGTATACATCGACTTTAGCATTGATGTAAATGTCGATAACCATTCGGGAGCCAAATATCCTTGATTTTCTCGGGTTGTTGTTAGTACACGGCTGAAATCTCTTCCCATGAGCTTTGCTAGACCAAAATCAGCCACCTTTGGAGACAAGTCCTAAATCTAAGATAATGTTTTCAGGCTTAATATCGCAGTGAATAATGCGATCTCTGCATTCCTCGTGCAGATAAAGTAATCCTCAAGCAGTGCCCATTGCGATCTTAAATCTGGTCTTCCAGTCCAACACCACCTCATCTGCTCCCTCATACTTTGAGAATAACAATGAATTGAGAGAGCCGTTGGGCATGCACTCATAAACCAGCAACATTCGAGATGCATTGCTACATAATCCCCGGCGACCAAATTCACATGTTGTATGTTTTTGATTGTGCTGATTTTTGTATGGAATTGTTTCTCTGCTTGCCCGAACCCTCAAACTTTTTAACCGCCACAATTGTATTGTCGAGTAGAGTTTCCTTGAACAACTGTATGCGAATGTTCCCCTCCCCACTTATCCTGAAGTTTTGGTTGCAATTTGTAACTCTTTGTAAGTGAACGTTCTTAACAATTTTGGCACTCCATCCGTACCTTTGATAAGGCGCCTTCGACGTGTTCGCCTAATAAACATCGTCAACATAACTAGAACCACAATAACAACGGCCCCGAGGCGATGCAGCGGGAAGCACTATAACAAGGGTACGATTTCAACCTGTTCCATTAATGGGCGAGGAGTCTGCGTTTAAATCAGAAGAAGCAAACCTAATGAACAACGGTTGACCATGAGATGAATCTTGCAGGTTTAATAGATCTCCATACCAAAAGAGACAAAGTAGAATTAACGATTGCAAAGGCAGAGCAGGAGCAGTTATTGAGACACATAGTCTAGCATCCTTGCATTGTAATTTCCACTTGGGCAAATGAAGTGACTTGCTCATCCGGAAAATATTTGTCTGTCACTTGCATGAAGCCATCGGTGGTGCCATTTGTGGCGAGAACATTGGAATGGGTTAGGCCTAACGGAACCGCTAGACCACCACTCCTAGGATTCCCACGAGTTGTTGGAAATATGCATGTGATGCATATTTAATTCCAACTATAGCTTTTTTAGAAAGCTAATTTTAGCTTTAGTCTTGCTTTAGTTAAGTTAGCTTTATCTTATTTTTTCATTAGATTTAATTCAAATAAATATGTTTTAAATCATGCATAGCATGCAAGCTGTTTTAAAGCATGAGTTTAAATTTAGAATGCTCGAGTTGAAGAGCTCATTTAGTGGGTGAGTTATTCTATTTAAATAACAGCAATTGTAATTGCTTTGTATGCACACACAAAGGTGTGAAATCTACATAAGCAAGGAAGGATGTGCATTGAAAGCACACAGCTGCATGCACAGCTTGATTGTAAAGAGCTGAAGCTCTGAGTATGATGAAGCTTTTATTAATGAAGATTATGCACAGCAAGATCTTTGGTTTGAATATTCATATGTTTATGCAAGCTATTTAAGTATTCTGTTTATTTCTTTTATGTTGTTTGTTGTATAAGACTGCAGATTTTCTACAAATTGGTATCAGAGCAAGGTTATTCCAGCAGCTTATTAAATTGGTAGCAAGCTATGGCTTCTACATCCGGTATGCAAACACCGCAATTTAATGGAAAGAATTACGAATCTTTGGTGGTTGACCATGAAGGCGCTATTCGAGATCTCAAGAGCGTGTGGGAGATCGTTGAAGATGGGTACACAGAGCCCGCAAATGGCAAAAGAAGATATATTGCACTTTCTCAAGCGAGAAAAGATACTTTGAAGGAGTTCTTACGAAAGAAGGATGGCAAAGCTCTTTTCTATATTCATCGTGCAATGCATGAAAGCATTCTTCAAGAGTGGCAGAGCAATCAAGAAAAAGCTGCATGGGATACTTTACAAGTTGCATATCAAGGTAAGGAGAAAGTAAAAACCGCCAAGCTACAGTTACTTCGTAGAGATTTTGAGAATTTAGCAATGAAAGATTCAGATTCTGTAGAATCATTTTTTACTTATGTAGTTGGCTTAGTCAATCAAATCAAATCTCATGGTGAGACTCTTGAGGACAGAAGGATTATTGAAAAATTGCTTAGAAGTTTGCCTACGAAATTTGATCCTTTAGTTGTTGCTATTGAAGAAACTAAGGATCTGAGTCAATTTTCTATTGATGAGTTGCATGCATCACTAATCAATCATGAACAGAGGATGAATAGATCACATGCAAGTGTAGATCGAGGCTTTTGCATCTCGAGACGGCGGTAGTCGTGGCAAAAGAAGAGGAAGTTTCAGCCCAAGAGGCGAGAGGAAGAAGTCCATGTAGAGGGCGTGGCAGCAGATTCATCATACTCAAGTGGAAGAGGACATAATCAAGAACGAGTTATGGTCGAGACAAGATAAGTCTCATGTTCGGTGTCATTATTGCAAGTATGGGCACTATGCTTATGATTGCAAGAAAAATCAATATGATCAAGAGAGACAAAATCAAAATCAGGTTGGAAGTTCTATTTCTAAACCTATGTTTATTGCATGCACAAGGATTGCTTTGAAGCAATACCTTCTTTATCCCCTATTGAATGTAATTTGTCAAAGAGAGTCCATGTGATGTATGGTATTTAGATTCGGTTGCGGTAATCACATGACAATAATCTAGATTTGTTTTCTAGTTTGGATGATTCGATTAAGAGTGATGTAACTCTTGGAAATAACAATATTGTGTGCAGTGAAAGGAAAAGGCACGGTTAGTATTCTAACAAGACAGGGGGAGCAAACAAGTATGCAAGATGTTTACTATGTTGCAGGTTTGAAACATAACCTTATGAGTATTGGACAACTGGTACAGAAAGGATACCGAGTCTATATGGAAGACAATGAGTGCGTGATTGTGGACAAAGCTCCTAGCACTCAGTTGATTGCAAAAGTGAAGATGAGCAGCAATAGGATGTTTCCATTGATTTTGAAACCTGGAAAGAAGAAGAAATCAGATCTGTTTGCAGCAAAGTCATGTGTTAAGCCAAATCCGTCTTTTGTTGAGTCATGCACTCAAACAGATGAGTCCTGCGCTAATGAAAATCAAGTCTGCGCTGAAGGAACACAATCAGCTTTTCATTCAGTTATGAAGGATGAAACATGGCTTTGGCATCTAAGGTATGGACATTTGAATTTTGGAGGTTTGAATTTATTATATAGAAAAAATATGGTTAAAGGTTTGCCATTGATTCAGAAACCTGAAAGGGTATGTGAAGGTTGTATTTTGGGAAAGCAACACAGAGATTCATTTCCAGTTGGCAAAACAGCAAGAGCAAGTGCACCACTTGAGATTGTACATTCAGATTTATGTGGACCTATGCAGACAGCTTCTATTGGAGGTTGTATTTATTTTATGACATTCATTGATGATTACACAAGGAAGACATGGGTTTATTTCTGAGAAATAAATCAAATGCCTTTGATACATTTCAGCAGTTCAAGGCATTAGTGGAGAAGCAAAGTGGATACTACATCAAAGTTCTCGGAAACGGACGAGGAGGTGAGTATGTTTCTAATGAGTTTATGAATTTTTGCAGATATCATGGTATACACAAGCAGTTTACTACCAGGTATACACCACAACAGAACGGTGTGGCAGAGAGGAAAAATAGAACCATCATGGAGATGGCGAGAAGCATGTTGAAGGCAAAACATCTTCCAAATGAGTATTGGGCAGAAGCAGTAGCAACTTCTGTTTATATTTTGAACAGGTGTCCAACGAAACTTGTTAGGAACATGGTTCCTCAACAAGCATGGACTAATAGGAAACACAGTGTTTCACATTTCAGAGTTTTTGGTTGTGTAGCATATGCACATGTACCTGATGAGCTAAGGAAGAAGTTAGACAACAAAGGAGAAAAATGTATTTTTGTTGGGTATTCAGAGAATACAAAAGCATACAAGTTGTACAATTCATCCATTGGAAAGGTTGTGATCAACAGGGATGTACAGTTTATTGAGAATGAAGCATGGGATGGAAGTATAGAGAAAACAGTGAGTATAGCAACATCTATTCCACATGATGATATGACAGATGAAACTTTAGAGCAACAAGCTAATGTATCTACAAATCTTGGACATGCACCACAAGTTGTAGCACAAGCTACACCTCCATCTGATCGAGGAGGTCACCAAGATTTCCAGCCATCTTCGAGTCATGCAAGAGACACCACGAGGGAACACCGAAGCTTACTCCATCACCGGAAAGTAGTCACATCGAATACTCTGTGCGGCGGAAAACAAGAAGTCTAAGTGAGATTTATAATGTTGATACAACTAATTCATTTTCAGTTTTTTCATTATTTTCTCAAGCTGCTAGATCCAGTATATTTTGAAGAGGCTATAAAGAATGAAGTTGGGGAAAAAGCCATGGATGATGAGATTGATGCTATAGAGAAGAATCAGACATGGGAGCTAATGGATCTTCCAAAAGGAAAGGGCGTGATAGGAGTCAAGTGGGTCTACAAGACAAAATACAATTTGATGGAAAAGTACAAAAGCACAAAGCAAGGCTGGTTGCAGAGAGGTTTTACGCAACAATATGGAGTTGACTACAACGAAACATTTGCACCCGTGATGCACGTTTGGATACGAGTAAGAATGGTTTTAGCAATTGCAGCTCAAAACAAATGGCCTATTTATCAAGATGGATGTTAAATCAGCATTCTTAAATGGATTCCTTGAAGAGGAAGTTTATGTAAATCAGCCAGAAGGTTATGAGATTGAAGGTCATGAAGGAAAAGTATACGATTGAAGAAAGCACTCTATGGTCTCAAGCAAGCACCTAGAGCTTGAGTACAGCGAGAATAGATTCTTATTTGATTGAGAATGGTTTTCGAGTAGGAGCAGCAAGTGAGCCTACCTTATACACCAAGATAAATGAGCAAGGTAAAATTTTAATTGTTTGTTTATATGTAGATGATTTGATCATTCTGGAAATCTATCTACTGAGTCATTCAAATCAGCCATGAAGAAGGAGTTTGAGATGACAGGATCTTGGTCTTATGCATTACTTTTTGGGTATTGAAGTTCAACA